>PVKS010054550.1:0-10015 GCA_004027875.1 Aplodontia rufa
TTCGAGGGTAAATGGATGGTTATGGAAGAGATCATGTTGAGTAAAATCAGCTTAACCCAGAGATCTAAGGGTCGATTGTCTCCACTCATAGGTGGAGGTGGGGACTAGACCCAGGACAGTGAGAAAGATGGTCTAGTAACATGAGTTAAATCCAGATAAGATGTAATGCTTTATAATCTAATACTTTTTTTAGAGCTATAAAGGGAAAGGGAAGAGAGGGATAAGGGAGGGTAACTGGGGGGGCACTCCTGTGGATAATTACAATATCCAGAATATTTACACATTTTATACACATTTTATATTGATTTGTTAAAATCTTGTAAGTCTGTTCAAAAAATAAAAAAAAAGTATTAAAATTTTCACACAGTGTTATGGGATAAGCCACCTTTATTGGGGTTCATAAAGAGATTTCAGGGTTTGATTTACAAAGCAGGTTGCAGGATCAGGTCCAGTAATATCATTAGTTATTTTTAACTGGAGTTATTCTGGTTTATAAATGTTGCTCTGGGATATAACCCAGAGTTAAAATCCATAAGTCAACATCTAATTAGGTTGAAGTCTCACTTGAGTTGCTAGAAGCTGACCCATTGCCAACTTTTTATTCAGTATGGAATGAGTGCTTAATCAAACAGTGTTTTACCTTTACTAAATTATACCTTCTGAAAATTATATTTTAAGTGATATATTTTATTCTTCAAAATCCTTATGAACCTTTCAATCTGAGGTTATGTTATGAATATGATCTTGAATGTCAAGCAGTTGAAATTTATATTTTAGAACCATTGATAGCCAATACTATGTATAAAAAGTATAAATGGATTAATAACATTTCAAAGGATAATTTAGTATGAACACAGGATACCATTCTTAACTCATCACAAAATTTTAATTTTAAATATTAACTAAGTTATGCATATTTATAGATGGATATTTTACAGTTATGAATTATTTTAATTATTACAGCATATACATATAATTTTATAAATCAACTGGAATAATTAATGCTATAATTATAGTGGTTGAATTTGATTATGCAACTGGTTCACATGATGGATATATGAAATATCTACTATGTTATAAGCATTTCATAATAGTAGCCTTTATGGATTTCAATATTAAATTCATTTTTCCCTGTGTAATTTCAATTAATTCTAGCTGAACAAAGTCTCTTGAATGAAATGAATTTTTTTTCTATAAAGAAAGCAAATGAGGGGAAAAGAGTCAATTTTATTTTTTTCATCAGGTTTTTGTGTTTTCCCCACTTACTTGCATATTCAGTGCTGGGGATCAAACCTGAGTCTTCTACTTCTAAGCCATCTCTCCAGCACCATGAATTGAATTGTTTTTCCCATGATATGAATTCTTAATTGAACGTTAAGCATATTATGAATTTGAGTCTTTGTCACTGGATGTAGTCACTACAGTTTAAAATGACTTTTAAAAACTTATGAAGTTGTCAGCTATATAATGATATAGGTAAAAAACAAGTAAAATATGCAACAATTTGAAACAAATATTATAAAATTCTATGGCCTCCTAAAACACAATATACTTAAACTATTGCTCCAAAATAAATTACACTTTAATCTTAATCAGTAAAACTGTACCCATACCAGTACACCAAAAAAAGCTGATTAATTAAATCACAAAATTTTTTGATTTATGGTAGATTCAATATCATTTATCCAATAACTGTTTTTTTTCTACTAATAATTGTCAAAATCCATAGAAATACCATGTGGCTAATTTTATGCATCACATACTAGAATATTTCTGTATGAAGGCTTCTTAAACAGATTCCACTGTTCTGATTGTGACATGTTTCCAAAATCAAACCATTTTCCCAAACTAATTGATCGTGTACATTTTAAAAATTTTTGTTGGTTTCAGGTGGACACAATATTTTGTTTTATTCACTTATTTTTATGTGGTGCTGAGGATGGAACCTAGTGTTTCATACATGCTAGACAAGAGCTCTACCACTGAGTTATAGGTCCAGCCCTGATCATGTATATATTTTTTTCTTTTTTTTATTTTTTCAGATGTACGTAGCATTAGAATGTGCCATGACATAATTATTAAAACACAGAGTATAGCTTTTTCAAATTCAGTCCTCAGTTTGTCCCCTTCCCTTCTCTATATTCCTCCTCCTGTTCTATTTTTTTAAAAGAGAGAGGAACAGTGAGAAAAAGAGAGAATCAATTTTATTTAGTTTTTCATCTGATTTTTGTTGCTCCAACACTTAGTTGTGTATGTGGTACTAGGGTTTAAAACTAGCTTCTTGCACATGCCAGGCATGCGCCATAACCACTGAGCCACCACTTCAGGCCCTCCTCTTGTTCTTTTTAGTTACACATGACACTAGAATGTACAATGACATAATTATAAAAGCATGTAGTATAATTAGTTCCAGTTCAGTCCCCAGTATTACCCTTCCTCCTCGTTTCATCCCACTCCTCGTTCTTTCTACATACTGATTGTGTATATTTTCAAAGTATATGTTTGCATATGTTATTGTCATAGAAATAGTTCTCTAATCCTTGTTAGTTTGATTTTATTTTCATCCTTGGAGGGCTACAGTAACTAAACTGCTAGAACACCATCTGGGACCAATAAAGTCAAATAGCCAACTGGTATATGCCAGCCTCTATGCTCCTTATCCACACCTACACCCAGTGTTCATTGATTAGATTAAAGGCGATCTTTTCATTGTATGAATAATTCCCCTGTTGATGTTTCTGGGCAATCTTCATTTTCATTAACAATGACTGTTCATCATAATGATTGTATTGCTAGAACCTATGGGATTAATAATAGCAGGTACTTGAAGAGCTTACTATTTTTTATCATTGGTTATACTGACAAATAGCAACCTATTCTTTTCTTGTTAGTTTCTTATTAGCTCTATTTCTTCCAATAACTGTGAAAAGCAATTTTATGATGATTATTTAATTTTACATCTTGAGCTGGAATGACTTTAAAATAGGACAAAAATTCCAGTAGATCTTACAATTGGAGTCCTGGTGATACGTTTCTTAATTATTAGATTATTTTTTTAGTGATCACATAAAAATTATACCCACAGCAAAACTGACTCAAGCTGTTTTTAGTAGTCTCAATATTTTGTTGGTTGAATTGGTCTAATAAATGGAAAATAAATTTTATATTTCAATGCATTTGTATCATTATCCTATTATAGGAATGCCTATGCAGTCTTTAGAGCTATGGCACAAATGCTCTTGGTAGCAAATCCAACTAAACTGAATAGGAACTCCAACTGGAGTGAATAAGGAATGAAGGAGGGCATGAACAGTTTCAATTCTATTTCTGTATTTTGTACCATATTTATCTGTCCTTGGGCTGTTACAAGGTAAAGGATAATATTTTCAAAGTTATGCTGTTGAATAGGCTGATAGTGAAGCAATATTCCAAAAAAATGAAGTAAACCCATCCATATGAGCTGGGAGAATAATAAGTGAATTCTCAAGGTTTATTTCTACCAATAGTAAAATTTTCAAACTATTCATTTCCTGAGTTTTTGTTGGTTTTATCATTTTAAAAAATGTTATAATTCTCTAATGAAACCAAAAGATTTGAATTTTTAAGAGAAATAATTTTAATAATTGACCTAATTTATTTCATAATTATAGAACTATTCAGCCAGTTTTGTTATTTTTGTAATTTGCCAGTTTCATCTAAATTTCCCAGCTTGTCATCATAGTTATTCATAGTATCATATCAATATTCTTTTTTGGTGTTTCCTGGATATAATTGAATATTATCATGTAGATTGCTTATTGATTGCTTATTATTTGTTCTGATTAGCTCTCCAAGCTTATTTCTCCTTTTTGTTTGTTTTAGAAATTTTTGGTTTCTTTTAAAAGTCTTCTTTTTTACTTTTATGTGATTTCCAGCTAAACAGAACAGAATTCACTCCAGCTATTTTAAGAAAAAACAGATTGATCACATAAGATTAAATATATTAATGGATAATTGGCAAAGGAGAAAAACAGAACATGGTGGAGTCTCACAGTGACAGAGTATAAATGGAGCACCAAAAGAAGCTTCAAATTCTACCAAGATCTGGCATTCCTAATTAGGAACTTGTCTGTCAAATATGGAAGCCACAACTCCAGTTGTCTGTTCTCAAAGCAAGCTGTCTCTTATGTATCTCCTAAAACTATTGGTCCAGAATTCTGCTGTCTCTGCTATAGACTAAACTAGAAGTTCTTAACCACTTTATTTTCAGTACCCTTTATATAAAAAATTACTTGGTACTCACAAATTATTTTTGTATGAATTATAGCTATTATTAACATCAAAGTTAAAACAGTAATTAGGCAAAATTTATTTTAAAACAGAAGTAGTAAATCAACTACAAGTTAACAAAATTATATGTTATTTTTTAAGGAGAGAAGGACAGTGAGAGAAAGAGACAGAGAAAATCAATTTTTATTGTGTTTTTCACATTACCTTCATGGCTCCAACACTTAGTTGTATATGTGGGCGCTGGGGTTTGAACCCATGTATCTGTGCATGCAGGGCAAGCACTGTAACAGCTGAGCCACCGCTCCAGCCCCCCCCCATTATATGTTTATTAAAAATATTTTCCAACAAGGATACCAAGGTCATTAAATGGGGGAAATATGAGCTTTTTTCAACAGTGCTGAAACAACTTTACAGCAACATAGTAAAGAATAAAATGAGACTCTGTCTTCAAATCACAAAATTAAATTAAATTAATCAAAGACTAATTAATTAAAAATTAATCAAAGACCTAAATGTAAAAGTTGAAACTATAGAACTCATAGAATAAAACATATGGGTTACATTTGTGTCCTTGATTTTGGCAATGAATTCCCAGATATACTAAAATCATAAGCATCAAAGAAATTAGGTAAATCATACTTCATGAAAATACATATACATATATATGGACATTTATAGCTGTTGTAGGGAGGAAATATAGAAGAATCAAGAGAATGGGAGGTGGACAATGTGACTCAGAATTAGAATCAAATCCATACCATATTGTTGCCTTATTTCCATCTATGATTATATAACATGTCAACTCCTTAATAAAAAAAAATTGGACTAAGTGAGCAGATATTTCTCCAATGAGGATATAAAATGGTAAATAAATACTGGAAAAGATACCTAAAATCAAAATACCAATGATATACCACTTATTGTGTAAATCCAGCAGAACAGCTATAATCAAAAATCTCTGGGTTGGAGCAGTGGCTCAGTGGTTGGAGCGCTTGCCTGGCATGCACATAGACCCAGGTTTGAACCCCAAAACCACATACACAACTAAGTGTCCAAGAAAAAAGGCCAGATGAAAAAAAAAGTAAAGTTGACTCTCCGTTTCTCTCTCCCTATCTATAATAAATAAATAAATGAATGAATAAATAAATAAATAAAGTCAGAGAAGCCACGCACGGTGGCACAAGCCTGTAATCCCAGCAACTTGGGAGGCTGAGACAGGAGGATTGCAAGTTCAAAGCCAGCCTCAGCAATTTAGTGAGGCCCTGAGTAATTTAGCAAGACCCTGTCTCATAATAAAATATAAAATAAAAAGGGCTGGGAATGTGACTAGTGTTTAGGTTCAATACTGGCTACCAAAAAAAAAAAAAAAGTCAAAGAATACCACTGGGTGGGAGAATATGAAGAAACTGAAACCTTCCTTCACTGCAAGACATAATACAAAATGGTGGACTTTGGAAAACCGTCTGGAACATCCTTCAAAAAATTAAACATAGAGTTACCATTTCACATGGCAATTTCACTTCTATGCTTATACTCAAGATAAATGAAAATGTATGTCTACACAAAAACTGTTATTAGAATTCTCTTAGCAGTTTTATTCATAAGAGCCAAAAGATAAAATAACTCAGCATAAATCAATTGATGAATAGACAAAATGTAACATATTCATCTAATGGAATAATACTTTCCATAGAAAGGATTAAAGTACTATAAAAGCTACAACATGCATGAACCTTGTAAACAATAGATTAAATAAAAATGCCTGTCACAAAAGACAACATATTATATGATTTAATTTATATAAAACATCCAGAACAGGAAAATAGATACAGATAGGAAGTACATTAGCGGTTCCCTGGGGCTGGTGGCTAGGTGGTAATAGAGTGAGCACCATGGTTTGAATGTTCCCACCAAAACTCATGTTGCATATTGACATTTAATCCCCAATATGATTTTTTTAAGAGAGAAGGACAGTGAGAGAGAGAGAGAGATAGAAAATCAATTTTTATTGAGTTTTTCACATGGCTTTCGTTGCTCTGTCACTTAGTTGTGTACGTGGGTGCTGGGGTTTGAACCTGTGTACTTGCACACACCAGGCAAGCACCATAAATACCAAGCCACCACTACAGCTATCCCCCATTATGATGTTTTAAAAGGTGGAACTAGGTAGGACCTTTAAGAATCGATTGTCATGGAATCTGTTTTCTTGAAGGGATTAATTCATTCGTGATTTCATGGGTTACCTCCAGAGGGAGTTTGTTATAAAAGCCACTTTGGCTTTGACTTTTCTATTTATCTCTCTCACCATGTGATGCCCTATTCTGCTTCAGGACTCTGCAGACACCACCACCAACTAGTCCTTCACCAGATGGAGCCTGTTAACCTTCCTGCCTCCAGAACCTTATAAATTACCCAGGCTGTGGTATTCAGTTATAGAAACATAAACTGGGCTAAGACGACAGACTTTCTTTTTGAGGAAATGAAAATGTCTAAGTTCATCAAAGATATTGGCCTAATGTTTTATTTTTTCATTGTGTCTTTATCTGGGTTTAATTTCTTGCTTATTATTTTTCATGTGTCTATTATAGATGTGTGCTTTGAGGTTTCTACAAATTTACAAAAATATTATTTTAGTTGTTTTTGGTCTTCTTACTAAAGATATGAAACATTAGTTAGTTCATGATAATTATACACAATATTGGGGTGTATATATTGCATTTTGACATAATCATATATGCAAAGAACACACCAGTCCACAATACTTCCTGTATAATTACTTTATTAGTGAATTTTATACTTTCCTATATTTTCCTCTTAGTTATTAATTTTTTATTTCAATTTAAAGAACTTCCTTTAGCATTTCTAATAAAATGTGCCTGGTGGAAATGTAACCTCTCAACTTTTTTTTGGTCTGAGAATATGCTTATCCCTCCTTCATTTCTTTCTTTTATTTTTGATAGCACTAGGATTTTTGAACATAGTTGGCATGGCTAGGTCAATGTCACTCAAACCAGCTACTGTGGAAATCTCAATTTTTCTCCTTTTTTAAAAATTTTATTGAGGAATTGCATTGTTGTATAATCGTAAATGCATATGTAGTAACAATATGATATGTCCCTGATCCTAATCCAGAATCACCCCCACATCACCCACACCTTGGTACAGTATTCTCAGTTGACATATTTTTACTCTTTCAGTGTGGTGGAAAGTTCATGCCACTCTCTCCCGGACTTTAAAATTTCTGTTGAAATGTCTGCAGCCAGGTCATTTGAAGCACCCTATGTATTCTTTCTTTCTTTCTTTCATCATGAAAATCTGTGAGAGCTTGATTATGGGATGCCTTAGGATAGATTTGGATGAGATGAATTTGGTTTGAACTTTGACCTTTCTATATCTGGATATTTGCACTTTTCTCTAGATTTGGAAGGTTTTCTTTTGTTATTTCTTTGAAACTTTTTTTTTCTTACTCCTTTGGTATTCCTGTATCCCCAGTAATCAACGATTTGCTCTTTTGGTACTATCCCAAAGTTCATATAACATTCAAGATTACTCTGAACTCTTTTTTCTTCTACTCCAACTGTGTGTTTTCAAATACCTTGCTATTGATGACTTCAGTCATATTTTGATTTTAACAGTCTGTATTTTCTGCCTTTTTTATTTTTAAAATTACTTCCAAATCTTTTCGTTGCTCTGTTACAATATTGAAACATTTCTCTGTGTTTTCTTCAAGCTAATTTTTTCCTGAAAACAATTGTTTTAAATTCTCTACTCTAGAGTTCTCCCATATGGATTACTGCCTGGTCAGTTTCTGGTACCTAAATTTGACTACCAAGTGAGGCTATAGTTTCCTCAAAGCTCTTGATGCTTGTTGACATATAACATCATGTGGACATTGCAGGATCAAAAATTTACTCCTAATACAGCATTATGTGTGCCTGTCTTTCCAGAAATTCTAATATGGCTGCTTATTTTCTCTGAGTATGTAGTTCAGCACTGGATAGTGCTCAGATCCAGATTTACCAGGAGTCTGCTATGAATATGTAACACTGCTTCAGTGTTACAGGGTAAGTTAAGCCCAGATTTACTCCAAATGTACTCTTTGTGTATTGTACAGAAAGACAAGGAGAGTACCTAGAAAAAGTGATCTATATCTGGAAGTCTCTGCCTGGAGTTGAGTAGGCCTGAATGCCTCATCCAACATTTTCAAACACTGCAGGATTCTACCTGACTCTTGGCAGAGTTATGATAAATGGACCAATCCCAGGTTCCTATGTCATACCCATAGTCACAAAAGCCACCGAATTTTGTCACACTACGAATCCGTAGCCCACTAAGCTCAGCATGACACTGGGGCAGGACCAACACTCTAAATACCATGGGGTACCTATTATTGTGGTAGACTCATAGTTCAAACCCCTGAGATCTGCCAAAGAAGATCCTGACTGGAATAGAAGTTCAATAGACTAGGGATGTATGTCTTCTCCTAGCTGTACAGTCATTTCAGAGGCTTTTTTTTTTTTGCACAAACAGGCCTGTGGATGGGTTCTGTGAGCATCTGCCAAGTGTCAGGTATCACCAACAAACTCTTTTACTATCATTGTCCTACCCCAGCAAATGTGGTCTTGCTATACTACCCAAGGGCAGTGTTGATAAAGGCAGTACCATGGCCCTCTAGGCTACATCATATCTGAGCATCACAGATGCAAAAACCTGCACAATTCTAGGGGTGCATTAAGGATGTAGGCCAAAATATGTCTCCATCCCATGGGGCACAGGTTTCTGCCAGGTTTGGAGGCAGTTTAGAGTCCTCTCTCTGAGCACTGGCCTGGCAATAGCTGTGCTACCTCTGGTAGAGGAATGCTATGTGGTAGAATCAGTCCCTTGGCCACCAAAACTGGTGTTAAGCTTGGTCACCTGAATCTCATATACATGTCTTGAGAGGAAGGTGGACTATTATGGTTTGAATGTGAGGTGTCCCCAAAAAACTCACATGTGACAGTTCAGAAAGGCTGAGGTGCAATGATTGGGTTATAAAAGCCTTAACCCAATCAGTGAGTTAATGAGGATTAACTGGCAACTGTAGGCTGATCGGGTGTGGCTGGAGGAGGTGGGTCATTGGAGGTGACATTTGGGGTACATATTCTGTATTTAGTATGGAGCTTCTCTTTCTGCTCTGCTTCCTAATATGATGCCTTGAGCTCTCTGCTTACTAGATCCACGTCTGCTGCCTCAATGTACAGCATCACCTCCATCCCCAAGGAGTCGAGCTTTCCTTCTGTGGAATGAAACCTCTGAAACCACAAGCCCTAAAACAAACATTTCCTCTTAAAATTGTTCTTGAAAAGTTCTTTACTCACAGTAGCAAAAAAGCTAACAAAAACATGGGCCCATCCTAAACTCTCTCCAAGGCTGGAAGTGGTGTAGTCAAAACTCTGGTCTGTCCTGCATGCACATCTGATGCTGGGGGTCAGTCTAGAGGCTCTGACTAGGCTCTGGTACCCAGGTCTTCAGTTTCTACTCAGCGCTGGGTCTTAGTGAAGCAGATCTAACACTGAGCTCCAAGATAAGACCTGTGCTCTTTTATGCACAGCTCCCTAGCAGGAAAAATCTTGCTTTCCATTCCTTTGCCTGAGGCTGGAAGAGAGGTAGTAATACAGGTCAGCTGTCAGTCCTAATGCAGTTCCAGGGTCTCAATACAGATATTGGTCTGACAGAAGGGTTTCATGGACTTTTTCTCAGCATTGGG
>PVKS010054551.1:0-10012 GCA_004027875.1 Aplodontia rufa
TTTTGAAATACATGAATTCCAAAGCAGGCATGTTCTTCGGAAATTCAGACCTCGGATGAAATTATTATCTTGCACATCTTCTAAATGAGAAAACTCTGGCCCAGAGAAATGCGGAATGATCTCTGAAGAGTCACAGTAGTTAGTGACAGAGCTGGCATTTAACCCCAGACAGTTTGACTTCAGAGCCACGTTTTGGAGAAAAGACAGCTCAGCAGTATACTGTCCCTTGATGGGTCTTAGGGTGAACCTGAGCTTAACATTTTTCAGCTATTGATCACAGAAAGCCACCTCACTTTCTCTATTATTGGTGCATTTCAGTTCATGTCAAAATTAATCAGCAACTTCAATATCATCCTCTTCTGGACTTTAGCCACATTACAAACACTTATATTTGTACAATATATGCCAGCAGTGCCTAATTAAAATCTATATACCAGTAATCTTCTTTACTTCTTAATTATACCATACTTCCATTTACAATTATCTAGTCAAAGATAAGCTATATTCAGAAACACATAGCCAAAGAAATGAGCAGTGGCTTTGATGGCACCATGAGGCACTTACTGCAGCTTTCAAACAAACCCAGTCTTCCCAATCTGTCTTTCTGATGCAAATTTTCCTGACATGTCAAATAGAGCTTTGCCATCAATTAATGGTTTGGCATTTGGGCATGAATCATGTGAAAGGAAAAAGAATGCAAGTATTTTGTGTGACAGTCTATGTTGTAAATGCATTGGATAAGTTATTTCCTTTCCTCCTCTTGGCAGACCTTCACAGAAAGGGCATTTCTCATGTATGTATTTATGCACCATTGTGTGCATCTATGTAAAGAGGTACTATATATGTAGATAGATGTTATCTATAAGTAGATGCTATCTATCTATGATCTGTTATATATATAGTATATGTGAATTGCATACAGTATCTATGCAGTATGTATAGATAGAAATATGGATATCTGTGTATATAGATACAAAGTAGTAGAATAGAATTTAAAACCTAGACTTCAAATCCTGGCAGTGGAAAATGTTGCTCCAAATTTCCTTCCCTGGACATTTGGCTCCTGGAAACATAGTTGCTTTTGTGGCAGTAGCAGTGTATATGGTGATCCTAACTGTGAGCAATGGGTATCTTACTGTCGGAGGTGGGAGTATTCTCCATCACAACTGAAAGTGGTGATATGGAATCTGTAAATGTGGTAGAAAAGAGCTTCTCAAACTTTAGTGTACACAGAAATTACCTCATTAACAAGCTGGCTCTGATTCAGTAGGTCCAGAGTCGGGTGCAGGACTTCAGATTCCTAACAGATTCTCAGGCGGTGCTCATGCTGCTGGGTCTGCAGCCCACACTTAAACCACAAGGTTTTAGGGGATCGTATCAAGATTACACCAACAATGGCTTTCAGAATGATAAAGAACAGTCAAAAATCAAGAACAAAAGGAAGTAATGCATTTAGATTAAAATGCTACGTGGGGCTGGAGCACGGTGGTTTGGTGGTTACGGCGCTTGCCTGGCATGTGCGAGTATGAGAGTTCAAACCACAGCACCACGTACACATGAAGTGTCCGAGGAATAAAAGTCACATGAAAAACCAAATAAAGATTGCTTCTCTCTCTCTCTCCCCTCTTTCTTAAAAAAAAATTTTAAATGCTACATGTGTATGTAAAACATGATCATCACAATGAAGGAGGCACATTTATTAAAGGCTTAGCATGTGTCTGGCACTGTTCTAAGTGTTTCATATACCTTTATTCACTTAATTCTCATAGTAATTCTTTTTAGATAAATTCTATTAGCATCCCATTTTGCAGAGGAAAATTTTGAAATAAAAGAGGGAGGAAATTGCTTACTCATATTATTTAACATGGAAGCAGTGCTTAAATCCAGGTACGTTTTCCAAAAATGGTTTTGACACCTGATCCCATGAGAGACACCTAACAATTTTAGTTAACCACAAGTTCAGGGTGAGCCAATAAGGTGTGCCAGTGGCTAACAGCATGTGCAGTCAACCTTGCAATGGTACTAGGCCTGATAACCTGAGAAAAAAACTAAAAACCCACAGAACGCATGTAAGCAAACCTAGCAGTGGAAAATGAAGATGGTCTGGGAATTCAGGATCATAGCAGAAGGTAGAATTCACCACAGCTGTGTGCAAATGACAAAGAGACTTTAATAAAGAGGCTACTGGAAGAAGCACAGGGAAGGTTAAAGGACAAACAAGATACTGAGGCACTTGGAGACTAGCAACAGGAGAAAACCATTGACACCCAAGACCAAAGGGACAGGATCATAGCAGAAGTGGAACCAGAATCCTGTGACAGCCAGATTCACACAGCAGGAGCCACATAGATGGAGGGATGCAGTTAACTACCAGTGTTGTGTGGGCAAACACCCAGGTCTCTTCCTGTCCCTACCTTCCAGTCTCCTTCCTGCTTCCCATTAGCCTAGCATAACATGGAACCAGCCAGGAAAAGAGCCCAGGCAAAGTAGTCCAGAGAGTCAACATCCCAGGGAAGAGAACAGGTCAGGGAAGACTGGAGATGGATGTAGAGAAGAGGGATAAAACCCAGCAGAGATGGTAGGCACTTTCAAAACTCCTTTATGTGGGACAGTTTAGTGAAATGCAGAGATTTGTGGCCCAGGAAAGATAAGAAGAGTCTGGTGGAACCAAATTTACTAAAATCCAACTTGAAGGGTTGACATATATGGAGGAAATATTCCACATTGGCCCAATGAACAACACATTAAAAACAATTAAATTTCAGGGGCTGGAGCGATGGCTCAGTGGTTCCGGCATTTGCCCAGCATACACAAATACGTGAGTTCAAACCCCAGTACCACGTACACAATGAAGTCTTGGAGCAATGAACGCCACCTGAAAAACTAAATAAAAAGTTGTTTCTCTCTCTCTCTCTCTGTCCCTCTCTCTTTAAAAAAATTAATTAATTAATTATTTAATTTCAGGCTCAGAGGAGGCTGAAGCCTCAGCAACTTAGTGAGATCCTATCTCAAACTCAAGAAACAGAAAGGACTGGAAATGTGGCTCAGTGGTTAAATGCCACTAGGTTCAATCCCTGGGACCAAAAAATAAAAAAATAAAAATAAATAAAAAATTAGATCTGATTTAAGAAATTTCTAACAAATATAGAAAAGATTGTTTTATAGAGTTCTGAGTTTTCCATCCCTGGAAATTTTCAAGCGTAAGATAGAAACTGCTTATTGGGGCTTTTAGAGAAAGGTCCCCTTAAACCAATGGGTCCAGATGACCTCTGGTTTCTTCCAAACTAAGATCCTGTAAATGTGTGATGTTCTAGCAACCCAGCCCATCTGATCTCACAGGAGATCAGGGAGTCAAACCGCACCAAGAGCACAGCCCCAGGACTCAGCAAACGATGTGCAGCCTGGTTACTTCTTCACCTCTCCCTGACATTGGAAATCATATTACTTTGTCACCACATTCAGCCTGACAGCTGGAGCCTCCTTTCTCATAACAATGATAACCCCTGACCCCTCTGAAGTGCTCTCACTCCTCCTCTGTGAGTATATTGCTAAGAGCATCACATTTAATGATTTGTGTATTCAGAGGGGCCTCGTGCTTCCAGAACTTGAAATGAGCATCTATTTCAGACGAAGAATTCATCCTTCTAAATTCACATGTCAGTCTTACTTAATTGGAGAAGTAGTTGGCCCTGTCTGAAATTTCATGGCACTTAGAGTAAGGACAGGGAATTTGATGTCAGGTAGATCCAAATTCAAACCTCGGCTTACTACTTAATAAATGTGCAGCCACAAATTCCTTGGCTTCTCTAAATCTCTCTCTTCTTATACAAGATGTGGATTTAACACTAAAAGCTCAAAATATAAAAGACAGGAGGTACCTAAGTCACACTAAATATACACCAAATGATCAAAACAGTCAGTAGAATGCTATAGGTCCAGGAGAAAGGGCAAACTAGAGGAAAACTATGGACAAGAGAGTTTTCAAGTCTCATCTCTGCTTTGCATTTCTATGTCCAAATATCAATCTGACTATATTTCCTTTTTGGCTGAAAGAATGTAGCAACCCCCATGCTACAATCTCAGGAGATACAAAACAGATTCTAGTGATCTTTTCCAGGAGTCACAAACTCACATGCTCACAGGATCCAGGCAACAAACCCTAATTGGAGCGGAGCAGCCTGGACGGCCCGTGTCTCCCCCTTTTAAATGGCAGGAAATGGTACTCCAGTTTTCCTCCCTGGTTGCTCTGATTTTCCAAAAGTCTGGACATGTATTTTATGAAATCTCTGAAGCTTTAAATATGAACAACTAATTCAAAAGTTAAAACCTTCTCTGATCCAAACAACCAGCTGGAAGTTCCAATTTGGGACCTCTAATATATTTTTTTTAAGGGAAAAAAATGCAGATGGGAACGGAGGCACACAGAGTTCTAGCAATGTGCTCAAAGTCCCACAACCAGTGCTGAGAATGAAATGATGGTATGGATTTTTGCTGCCCTCCCATTGGCATTTCCAAGTCTCTTTTTACTATTGTCTGTGGTCAAATGAGCATGTATCCCCCCGCTCACCATTAAGCCCTGTGAGAGCCATTTCTGATGTCTTGTACTGCTCAGCACTGACCACAGGGCAATGTGAGAGATGCAAATTGGACTTCAATATGCCCCATGAAGGATGAGACCAGAGGGACAGCACAACTACCGCTGGAGGCGTGGCTGACAAACACCCGGTTATGCATGACGACCTTCTGCTGATGGCCTTCTTTATTTTCTTCCCACATTTTTTATTGGTGAATTACAGTTGTACATAGTGATGAGATTTGTTGTTATCTATTCATCCACGCATACAATAGAGCAATGTAATTTGGTCAATACCAATGCCCAGCACTTCTGCCATCCCTCACCTCCTCTCACCTGCTGGTCTCTTCGACTGATGGCCTTCTTCTTAACAGCAAATCGTGGATTTATAGGCCATTTATAACATACTTGAGGAAAAAATACACTGACAGTAGACAAAGTGATAAGTTTAGTTCACTGCCAGGCTTAAACCAAAGACTTTCCATGGTTTATCTCATTCTTATGACAGTCCTATGTGGGAAACATTATCACTGTTCCCATTTTACAGACAGACCAGGGCACTGAGGCACAGGGGTGTAAACTCAATCACTCAGTGTCACAGTCCTAGAGAGAGGCACAGTAGGATGAGAGCACAGCAGCCTGACCTCAGAGCCAATGTCCTTACCCATCCAATGTCTCCTTGTGTGGCCTAATCCAGACCTTATGAGACAGACCATGTTGTCTCCATTTTGCAGGTGTGAAAACAGAGAACTAGGGAATTCTGCTAGGAATTACTCCTCTACCAGGTGGTAAAGTTAGGATTGGCTACCATTTTCTATGAAACCGTGTGGGAAAGGAAAATCATGCCCACATTTTTCTCTAATTAGCTGTCTCAGTCCTTAGTATTTTGTTACTTGTTCCTTCTTAGATGCTGGCTCCAGAAAGCATGTCCAACTCCTCAGGCAAGGCACTGAGTGCTGTGTGGCAGGAAGAAGGGGAACAGCAGTGGCCTTCTGCTCCCCGACATGGCTACAACACAAGCTGCACAGGCTGAGAGGAGTTTCACGCTCTCACCTCTGTAACGCCCAACGCCTGGCGCAGATTATCAGAAACTACTTGCTGAATGAAGGAACATAGTGAGTGAATGAGATAAACATTGCTTGAGCTGTCCAATTATGTTCCAAATACACTTCAAAGATTCAGAAGCAAGAAGGTCAAAATCAGAGTTTGGTGGAATAATTCTTTTTACTGCTAACAAAGCAATCATTAAAAAGGAAGGATAAGAGAGTAATCTGCTGGGAACTTCTCCTCTGGTCACTTGGGTCTCCAAATAGAGTACAGAGATGTCAGGAGGAGAGAAGGCAGAGAAATGCAGCAGGGAAGCGGCAGAGGAAGCAGGAGGCAAGCCTGGCTCCACTGGGCATCAGTGTCTCCGCAGCCCCTCTCCCCTCTAGAGCCCTGCTCCAAGTATACTCCTTCCCCACAAGCTTGGCTGGTAAGGACACGGAGGCTAGAGAGAGGCTGCCTGTTCCTTTGGTTCCTCTGCTGTCTGGAGCCTCCCTGGGACCAGCTTAGCAACCCTCATGGTGTCACGACTCCTGAAGGCTCCCTCGCTTTGTTTTCACCATCTCCTAATGGATGCTCGCAAGGCACCTGCAAAAGTAACACCATTATCCACATTGGACAGACTTGGGCATGGGGAAGGAAATCCAGCTGGTGGGCCACAGAGGAGGGATGGGTATCTCCTGTCTGACTTGAACTCTGGTCCTCTCCACTACTTAGGCTGCCTCCTATGTTCTGGGATATTCTGAAGGGTGTTTTGGACACAGATGGGGGTGTCATTTTACTACACTATGGTCATTTGTCAAGGAGGGAGTGCTCATGCAAGCTGGGTGACTCTAATGCCTTATATCTTTTTTTTCCCCAAGAACAAAAGTATAATGACAGAACAAGCCAATGCTGGTGCCATTCCATGGTTTCACCCCTTGGGTTCCCCATGGTTCCATGTTTCCCCCTACTTAAACCCCAAGTTAATTGGACTTCTCATGGAAGTCAGAGGTTCCCCTTTCATTAGATTCCCCCATACTACCTCCGTCTGGTCTCCTTGATGTCCTTCCTATTCCCTTCTCCCCTCACTTCCCCCTTCCCTTCGTCCCCCAGCAGCCTAGGCAAGGTTCCCCACAATCGTATAAAAATTCATGTATGTTGAGGTAATTGTTAGGTTAGCCATCTCTCATACTGTTTCCGCTTCCACAGATGAGGGGAAACATTTGGCCCTTGAGTCTGAGATTGGGATACTTAACATAACTTTTTCCATCTCCATCCATATGGCTGCAAATGCCATAATATCATTTTCTCTGATAGCTGAGTAGTAGTCCATTGTATATATGTACTAAAGTTTTTTAATCCACTCATCCAGTGAGGGGCATCTGGGTTAGTTCCATTTTAGCTATAGTAAATTGAGCTGCTGTAAACATTGATAAAGCTGTATCTCTATAATATACTGATTCTAGCTCTTTTGGGAAGATACCCAGGAGTGAGACAGCTGGGTCATAAGGTGGTTCCAACCCTAATTTTTTGAGGAGTCTCCACACTGCTTTCCAGAGTGGCTGTACCAGTTTGCAGTCCTACCAGCAGTGTGACAGTGTTCCTCTTTTCCCACAGCCCCTCCAGCATCCGTCATTGTTCATATTTTCATTTTTGCCACTCTGACCAGAGTGAGGTAGAATCTCAGTGAAATCTTGATTTACATTCCTCTTATTGCTAGTGATATAGAGCATTTTCTCATATGTTTATGAGCTTTTTGGACTTCCTACATTGAGAAATTTCTTTTTAGTTCCATAGCCCATTTATTAATTGGATTATTTGTGATTTTGGTGTTTAGTTTTTTTAGTTCTTTGTATATTCTGGATATTAGCCGTCTGTTCGAGATATAGCAGGCAAAAATTTTCTCCCATACTGTAGGTTCTCTCTTGAGACTCTTGACTAAATCTTTAACTGTGCAAAAGCTTCTTTGTTTAATTGCATCCCATGTCTGATGCCCTATTTCAATGATGGCAGGGGTTGGTCCAAGCAGTGCTTGGGGGACCCAAGATAGCCCAACCCAAATCATCCCTGCAATTTTCCAGAACTGATTTGAGGGACAAACTGTCTGCAAGAAATCTGGTGATGGACACCCCCATATCCATTAGGTAATTTTCCTAAGCCAGTGATGGTATCCCCACCCCTCTGAACAACAACAGGCACGTGACCAAATTTTGGCCATGGAGGGAAAGTTTCTTCTCTCCTAAGCAGCAGCCATAAACTGTTGTTGGTTCCAAGTGTGACACTTGGAATTAGATCAACCATCCCATTCTAGCTTATAGATGGAGCTATCACTGTGGATGGAAATGGCAAATAAGAAGATTTGGGTCCATGACGTTGCCCCACCATGGCAATGTGTGTGGGTATGTTGCTTAGAGACTGCTCTGCCTCTCAACTTACAGTTATGCAGCATTAAAAAAATGCCTTTTTGACTTAAATTTGATCTGCCAGGATTTTCTATGAATTGCAGGGAGAAGCCTCATTGGTGGCATACTCTGCTTTCCTTTCTGGTCATGCAGATGCCACAAATTGGCCCTAGAACTGCTGGCAGTCCTCATGGACAGCCCTGCATTATGACAAGAAGCTGCTCTAAAGCATGAGCAAGTAAGATGCAGAAATGAGACAGGAAAAGAAAAAAAGAAAGTCTGGCTACACCCAGGTTCCTGGGTTCCGTGATGCTGCTCTTTCTCCCTCTAGATTTGAAAGAACTCATACTCATGTCTTTTTAACTCCATATCTCTAAACAAGCTGCATGTGAGCCCTTAGCCAGGTCTGTAGGAGAGTGGAAAGAGTTCCAATTAAATGCTGGCAAGTTCTGGCCCTGCTGGGGAACTCAGGACTCTTCACTGGACCTCTTATCCTATCTGCAAACAAGGAGGTTCAAGCTGCAATTTAAAAATGTGTCCTAGTAATCCCTCTCCTGTGAATTTATTCTACAGATAAGCTCCAAAAACCCCTGAAAACACCACAGAAATTGCAGCATTATTTGTAGCAACCACCTGTCTACCAGACACCCAGGTATAAATAAGCTACAGGCATGCATGCTTTCATGTGGCTTGTGAATTAAGAATGGGGTTTACATTTTTTTAAAGCATTATTAACAAGAGTAGGAAGAGGAAAAGTTGGTACAGAGATTCTGTGACCCACAAAGCCTGAAATATTGATGATCTGGCCTTTTCGCAGAGTAACTTTGCTGACCTGTGAATAATTATATCAACTTCCTGTGAAATAAGCAGCCAATGAAAATGAGAGAGACTCCCATGTGCTGATGTGGAAGGAGACCTACCACAGACTGTTAAATAAAAATGCAAGTATCAGAACATCACGAGGAGTCTGATTACATTTGTGTCAACTTGTAGGATGAAAGTTCTTTATGATATCCATGCAAATGAATGCATATACATTTCTGGAAGAATGCTCAAGAAACTTAGCTGTTATTGCCTCTGGGGAAATAAGCCTGAAAAGCAGGTGGCAATAGAGAGAAGGCTTTTACGTTTACCTTATTCTCTTCTCTACTCTTAGTTGTTGTTTTTTTTTAACCATGAGCACATGTTATAGCCTTATCCATAAAAAACGAGGCAGTGCAATCTCCCGGGACACCTTCAGCTCTGAGACTCTCTAGAATAATAACTTGTAACATGAAGTTGCTATTCTCACCAGTGTTGGTACTACTGTGATAAAGACATTCAACACTTGATTTCTTTTAATCTTTGCAACTACCTCCTGAGGTTATGATCGCCCTTTGCCAGATGAGGAGACTCAGAGGCTGTGGGCATGCTCAGGAGTTGGGGATTCTGAGCTTCTTGCTCCACTGCCTCTGCTCCCGGCTGTGGCACCATCTGGCCTGCCTGTGAGGCTGAGTGAGTCCCAGGAGTCAGAGTGAGGTTAACTTTATGAGTAAGTACAAGCCACAAAAGAGGAGATGCAATCTGAAGGAGGCCAGAAACATAATATGGCCAAACATTTTTCTTTCTTGAGCTCACTGAAGACTATTAATGTACAGATGGAATGGGGGTAACTTTTTCACTGGCAAGTGGAAAAGAAAAGGTAACTCTTTTCTATCATCCTTCAAACTGTATTAGGTAAACAGAGCCTAATCCGTCCATGGGGGAGGCTGTGTGACCTTGGATAAATCACAGACCCTCCCTAAACCTCCATGCTCTTGTTTCTGAAATGAAGAGTTTAGTGTGGATCAGGGGTCACACACTATTGGGTCACAAAGCATGAAGGAGGGTTAGACTTGTCAGGGCAGGCAAGATGGGGACCATAAGAAAGTAGAGAATTCTTGACCTATTTAAAGCAGGGCAGAGTCTAAGTCTGCTAAGAGTGAATGCAGACCAATGACTTCAAGTGGTTTGGTTTTCAAGAGAAGCCAGA
>PVKS010054552.1:0-10010 GCA_004027875.1 Aplodontia rufa
CTTGCAGCCTTTGAAGGTAAATGGATGGTTATGGAAGAGATCATGATGAGTAAAATCAGCTTAACCCAGAGATCTAAGGGTCGATTGTCTCCACTCATAGGTGGAGGTGGGGACTAGACCCTGGACAGTGAGAAAGTTGGTCTAATAACATAAGTTAAATCCAGATAAGATGTAATGCTTTACAATCTAATACCTTTTTTTAGAGTTATAAAGGGAAAGGGAAGGGAGGGATAAGGGAGGGTAATTGGAGGGGGCACTCCTGGAGATAATTGCAATATCCAGAATATTTACACATTTTATACACATTTTATATTATTTTGTTAAAATCTTGTAAGATTGTTCAAAAAAAAATAATAAAAAAAATAAAGAGAAAAAAAAACCAAGAAGGTAAATGGGTGGTATGGAAGAAATTATGCTGAGTGAAATCAGCATAACCCAGAGAACCAAGGGTCCAATGTCTTCACTCATCTGTGGAGGCTAGAACTAGACCCTGGTCATTGAGAAAGGTGGTCTATTATCATGTGTTAAATCCAGATAAGGTGTAATGTTATACAACCTAATACATTTTTAGAGATATTGTGGGAAGGATAAGGGTGGGTAATTGGGGGGGCACTCTTGGGGGTAAATCTAATCTTCAGAATATATATATATATCATATGGTTTCATTGGAAGTATTTTTGATTGTTCAATAAATAAATTTATTAATAATAAAAAAGAATTAGATTGTTCTTCATTTTGTAGGAATTTGAGGTGGAACATAAGCTTATTTATTCACAATCTCTCCTGTTTTTTAATATAAGCATTCAGTGCTATAAATTTTCCTCTTAAGAATGCTTTCATGGGGCTGGAGTGGTGGCTCAGTGGTATTGTGCTTGCCTGGCATGCATGAGGATGCAGGTTCGAACCCTAGCACCACATATAAAACCAAGTGTCAGAACAACAAAAGTCACATGAAAAACTAAATAAAATTGATTCTTTCTCTCTCATTGTCCCTTTCTCTTTAAAAAGAAAAGAATGCTTTCATCCTGTCCCAAAGGTTCAAATATGTTAAAATATGCTGTGCCTTCATGCTCATTTGCTTCCAAGAATGTCTTTGTGTTCTCATGTCTGCTTGGATCCATTCTTCATTTAATAGGATATTATTCAATATCCATGCACATATGTATTTTCTGTTATAATTTTTTCTATTAATTACTACGATCATGACATTATGACCTGATAAGATACATGGAGTGATATCTACCTTTTTATATCTGCTGAGATTTCCTTTGTGAACTAGAATATGTTCTATTTTGGAGAAAGATCCCTATGGTGTTGAGAATATAAACTCAGGCAATTTGGGGTTGAATATTCTATAGATGTCTGTTAAGTCCATTTGATTTATGGATTTATGGTAATCTTTTTTGTGTTTATTTGCTTTGATGATATATCTATCGGTGATAGAAGAGTATTAAAGTCTCCCAGTATTATTATGTTGGGGTCTATAATTGGTTTTATGCACTGGAGTATTTTTTTCCACATACTTGGGAGCATTGGTATTTGGAGCATAAATATTTATTATGGTCATATATTCCTGATGTATTGTTCCCTTTACTATGAAGTAGTGGAAAATATATTAAGTGGAAAATATATTGATAACTACAAGGAAGACTAACAAGGGAAAACAAAAGAGCAGAACAATAAGAAAAGAGGACATGAATGAGAGCAGGAAAGGAAGGCACCCAGACAGTGAGGTTAAAAGTGACTTCTAGGGCTGGAACAGGGACTCAGTGGTTATAGTGCTTGCCTGGTATGTGCAAGGACACAGGTTACAACCCCAGTACCAAGTGTCAGAACTACACAAGCTACATGAAAAACTACATAAAATTGATCTCTCTCTCTTTCACTGTCCCTCTGTCTTTAAAAAAAAAAAGTGACTTCTAAGTAACAATATTTTGTTTGGTAAAGTATTCATAAACAGGCTTTGTTATTTCCCTATTAATTATTTGAATATCCTTTTCTGTTGTTTTCCCTCCATGGAGGTTAAATTAAAAGAGCTTCTCATTCCACATTCCACTCCAGTTTTCTAACAGAAAGAAATGAAAGCATATGCCACACTAAAGAACTGCACATGAATGTTTACAGCAGCTTTGGTGACAACAACCTTAAATTAAAATCAACTCAAAAGTCCATTAACAAGTGAATGGATAAGCAAGGATTATCTACACCCAAGAAAAGCTACTCATCAATGTAGAGAAACACTCCAGCAATACGCATGAGTATCAAAATCATTGCACTGGAAAATAGAAAGTACATACAAGTATATATAGCATTATCTTATTTACATAAACATGCAGAAAATGCAAGTTGACCCACAATGATAAAAAACAAACTGCAGTTCTCTGGGGCCAAAAGGGAAGGAAGCTGGATTGTATAGAGCCCAGTGAAGCTTTCAGGGGTGGGTGATGAGGTAGGGATTCTTGTATTCTCTATTTGTCTGCTGAAGTACATACATAATTCACATCTTTTTGTAACCGCATATTTTCAATAGACTGTTATTCTATATAGATTCTAACCTTAATGACACCAATAAAAAGTGTTTTTGAGCATCCATCAAATTTAAATATAAAACAAAGCACTGTTTGATGTATAGTTACTAAATTATCAAGTTGATCCAATTTAGTAATGTCCGGTTTTTCCTTTTTTTGGTTGTTTTATTTTGGGACTGGTGATTGAACCCAGGGATGCTTAACCACTGAGTCAACACATCCCAATTGTGCTTTATTTTTTACTTTGAGACAATGCCTTGCTAAGTTGCCTAGGGTCTCTCTAAGTTGTTGAGGCTGGTCTCAAATCTGCATTCCTCCTGCCTCAGACTCCCAAAACACTGGGATTACAGGTATGAACCTCTAGGCTCAGCATAATGTCTATTCTCAAAGAGTATTTGAGAGAATTCTTTTAATTTAAAATATTAAAGACAAGACTGGAGCATTGGCTCAGCAATTGGAGTGCTTCCCAGGCATGCACAAGGACCCAGGTTTAAACCCCAGCATCACATACACAACTCATATACAACTAAGTGTCAGAGAAACAAAGGCCAGATGAAAAACTAATAAAACTGATTCTCTCTTTCCCTCTCTCCCTCACTTTCTGTCTTAAGAAAATAAGTGAAATATTAAAGACAAGTGATGTAATTACTTAAAAGAACCAGAAGGGAAAGGAACACTTCCAAAAGGCTCATGTGCTGAATGAACGTTTGGTCCCCAAGCAAAAGAGTTCAGAGTCAGGCTTTGGGGAAATAACTGCATCCTGCAAGCTCTAACCTCATCGGTGCATTAATCCATGCATGGGTTCATAATTGAATGGATTATTGAGAGGTATTGGAAACTAGGAGGGGCAGTCTAGTTGAAGGAAGTAAAGCCAGTGATTTCAAGCCCTTAGAGATCTTGTCTTCTCTGCTCTTCCTCAGTCTCTATCTCTCCTATCCACATGAGGTGAGCAACTTTGTTCCAGCACCCCCTCTCCAAAGGCCCGCAGTAATGGAGCCAACCAACCATGGATGCAACCCCTGAAATCATGAGCCAAAATAAAGCTCTTCTATTTCAGTGGATTTTTCTTTCAGGTATTTTGTCACAGCAACAAAAAACTGAATAGCACAAATATTCAACACCTATTAGTTATAAACATGTAATGTATCTCAGCATGATAGGAGTAGGTTAAGCTATACTATAAATGGGGGGGAAGGAAGCTGAAAAAACTTAATTTTCTCTGGCTTTCAAAAGATTTCAAACTATTGGCCCTTATTACAATGAAGATTTGCTTAATCAATATATTCAAATGTATATCACATGCAGTAAAATATACCCATTCAAGTGCACATTCCAATGATAGTTGATAAATATATCCATTCACGCAACCACTGTCACAAGCAAGAAACAGGACATTTTCATCACACCAAGGATTTCTATGTGCCATACCAAGTAATTGTTTAGTCTTAGTTAATAATTAAGTTGTTTTCTGTCATAACAGAACAGTTTACATTTTCTACATTTTTGATGAGTAGAGTCATATTCTGTCTGGCTTCTTTAACTCAGTATAATAATTTCAAGATTAATACATACTATTATATATATAATTGGTTGCCTTTTTAAATGATGAAGTAGTATCTCACATGCATATATAGGTTTTTTAAACCCAATCTCATTGATTGATATTAGATTAGTTCTACTTTCTGATTTTGGATTACTACAAATGCAGATGTTATGAATAGTTATGTACAAATCTACATTTGCACATCTCTTTTTCAACTTCTTTTAATTCTTAGATACAGTATATCTGGGTCAAATTATATGTTTAACTTTAGAGAAAACTGCCAATTTTCTAAAGTAGTGGTACTATTTTACATTGTTGGCCTTCCTTGTAAGGCATCTCTTCAACTCTTTTACCCATTTTTGTATTGGATTGCTATATTGTTGAATCATAAGAGTTCTTTATGCATTATGGCTTAAAACCTTTGGCAGATATATTTTGGTAAATATTTTTTCTTATTTAAAAGTTAATATTACAGGAACTGGAGAGGTCACTCAACAGTTAAGGTGCTTGCCTGGCACGCTCAAAGACATGGGTTCAAACCCCAGCACCACATATACAAGGAAGTATTAGAGCAATGAAAGCCACATGAAAAACTAAATAAAATTGTTTCTCTCTTTCTCTCTCTCTCTCTCTTCTCTCATTGTCCCTCTATCTCTAAAAAAAAAAATAGAAAAGTTAGTATTTCATTATCTTAATGGCATCTTTACTAGAACAAAATTTGCAAATTTTGGTAAAATTCAATATACCAATTTTTCAAGACTATAAGTTTTCGTGTTAGATAAGAAATATGTAACTGCTCTAAGACCTCAAAGATTTCTCTTACATTTGCTTCTATAAACGTCATACTTTATATGCATGCCTATAATGAATTTTAATTTAATATTTCACATTGCATAAGGTCTTTATTTATGCTCGTTTTTTTCACATATAAATACCCAGACATCCAACACTATTTGTTGAGGACTCTTTTTCTCCAGTTATATTTGCACCTTTGTCCAAAATTAACCATGTGTATACGTCCAATTTGAATGCTTTGTATTCTTTCCATTGATCTTTATGTCAAAATAGCATTTATGTCTTGACTCATACAACTTATCATAGTAATAAGTCTTGAAGTCAGCTTATATGAATCTTTCTTCAGCTTTGCTTTTCTTTACTAAGTTGCTTTAACTCATGAGGGTCTTTTGAATTCTCATGCAAATTTTCGATTCTGTTTATCAATTTTGCCACAAAAAATTTCTGCAATTATGATGATCAATTGACTTGAACTTATGGATCAACTTGGGGAAATGATATTTTAATAAGGATCCAGTCTTTCAATAAACAAATGTGATATACCTCTCCATGTACTTAGGTCTTTTTCATTTTTTCTCAATGATGCTTTAATTTTCATTGTACAGGTCTTGCATATGTTGTATTAAATTTGCCTCTAAATATTTCATCTTTTGATGCTACTGAAAATTAATTATATGCATCTAAATAGACATTTCTCTTTTTACCCCCTTTTTTATTTCTTTTTTAAAAATATTTTTATTAGATGAATACATAGATACAATTGAGGGGAAAACATTATTCTACCATCAATGTTTATATACTTAGTTATCCAGGGCTAATGCCATATCATGGATGCCCAGCTTGGGTTTCCCCTGTTGCTGTTTCCCCCAGAAGATCTCCTGGGTTAAATGGGTATCTCGTGAGGAATGACATCTGCTTCTGAGATGGTTCCTCCATATTCCCACTCTCCAGTCTCCTAGGAGTTCTTCCTACACCTTCTCACCTCCCCATCCCTCTCCCTATGCCTCCAAGTAACCTAGGGAGCCATCCCCTTATTGCTTTGAGAATCATACAATTTGAAGTTATTATTAGCTTAGCCGTCTAACATATTGCTTCCTCATGTATTTTAGCTTCCACAGATGAGAGACACCATTTGACCCTTGAGTCTCTGAGATTGGTATACTTCACTGAGGATAATTCTTTCCATCTCCATCCATTTGGCTGAAAAAGCCATAATATCGTCTTCTCTAATGGCTGAGTAGAATTCCATTGTATTTAAGTACCAAAGTTTTTGTATCCACTCATTGAGTGAGGGGCATCTGGGTTGGTTTCATAGTCTAGCTATAGTAAATAGAGCTGCTATAAACATTGATGAAGCCATATCACTATAATATGCTGATTCTAACTCTTTTGGGAAAACACCCAGGAGTGGGATAATTGGATCATAAGGTGGTTCCATCCTTAATTTTTTGAGGATTCTCCACACTGCTTTGCATAGTGGCTGAACCAGTTTGCAGTCCCACCAGCAGTGTAACAGTGTTCCTCTTTTCCCACAGCCCCTCCAGCATCTGTTATTGTTAGAATTTTTCATTTTTGCCACTGTAACAGGAGGCAGGTGGTATCTCATTGAAGTTTTGATTTGCATTTCCATTATAACTAATGATGTAGAGCATTTTCTCATATATTTGTGGGCTTTCTGGACTTCCACTGGTGAGATGTTTCTTTTTAGATCCGTAGCCCATTTATTGATTGGATTATTTTTGAGTTTGGGGTTTAGTTTCTTTAATTCCTTGTATATTCTGGATATTAGCTCTCTGTCCAAGGTGTAGCAGGAAGAGGTTTTCTCCAATTCTGTAGGGTCTCTCTTGATGCTCTTGACTAGATCTTTAGCTGTGCAAAAACTTTTTAGTTTAATTGCATCCCATTCATTTATTCTTGATTTTACAGCTTCAGCCATGGGAGTTTTGTTAAGGAAGTAGTTGACGACTCCTATATGCTGTAGTGTTGACCCTACTTCTTTTTCTAGTAAGATTAAAGTTGTTGGCTTAATATCCAGGTCTTTGATCCATTTTGATTTAATTTTTGTGCAGGGTGAAAGATAAGGATCCAGCTTCAGTTATCTACATATGGCTGTCCAGTTTGTCCAACACCATTTGTCAAACAGGCTATCTTTCTTCCACACTATGCTTTTGCCCCCTTTATCAAATATCAAATAGTTAAATATATGTGGTTTTGTCTCAGGATCTTCTATTCTGTTCCACTGATCTTCTGTTTTGATACCAGTACCATGCTGATTTTGCTACTATGGCTCTGCAGTATAATTTCAGGTCAGGGATTGAGATACCCCCTACTTGTTCCTTTCTATAGAGTATTGTTTTGGCTAGTCTGGGTCTCCTTTTATTCCATATGAACTTGAGAATTGCTTTTTATATATCTGTGAAGAATGTCATAGGCATCTTGATGGGGATTGCATTGAATCTGTATAGGGCTTTGGGCAGAATGGCCATCTTTATTATGTTGATTCTGCCTAACCATGAGCATGGAATGTTTTTCCATCTACTCAGGTCTCCTGTAATTTCTTTTTTTGGTGTTTGATAGTTTTCTTTGTAGAGATCCTTAACATCCTTTGTAAGGTTAATGCTCAAGTATTTCATTTTTTTGGAAGCGATGGTGAATGGGAGAGATTTCCTGATTTCTTCTTCTGCAGATTTGTTGCTGGAGTTAAGAAACCCTAGTGATCTACTGGAGTTGATCTTGTAGCCAGCTACTTTGCTGAAAACACCTAAAAGCTCTACGAGTTTTCTGGCCGATGTTAATGGGTCTTCTAGGTATAGAATCATGTCATCAGCAAATGGAGATAACTTAACTTCCTCTTTTCCTATATGAATACCTTTGATTTCCTTGTCTTTCCTGATAGCTCTGGCAAGGGTTTTAAGGACTATATTGAACAAGAGTAGGGAAAGCAGAAAGCCTTGTCCTGTTCCTGAATTCAGTGGAAATGCTCAGTTTTTCTCCATTGTGGATAATGTTGGCTATGGGTCTGTCGTAAATGGATCTGACATAGTTAAAGTATCTTCCCTTGATCCCTATCTTTTCCAAAGTTTTGAGCATAAAGTGTGTTGAATTTTATCAAATGCCTTCTCTGCACCAATTGAGATGATTATATGATTTTTGTTTTTAATTCTGTTTATATGGGTGAATTACATTTATTGATTTGCGTATGTTGAACCAGCCTTGTTTTCCTGGAATGAAGCCCACTTGATCATAATGTATTATCTTTTTAATGTGCTTTTTTATCCGATTAGCTAAAATTTTATTAAGAATTTTTGCATCAATGCTCATCAGGGAAATTGGTGTGTAGTTTTCTTTCCTTGACATATCTTTGTTAGGCTTTGGAATCAGTGTAATATTTGCTTCATAAAAAGTGTTTGGGAGTGATCCCACTCTATCAATTTCCTGGAA
The DNA here is from genome assembly GCA_004027875.1 of Aplodontia rufa. Lineage (NCBI taxonomy): Eukaryota > Metazoa > Chordata > Mammalia > Rodentia > Aplodontiidae > Aplodontia > Aplodontia rufa. The sequence continues at coordinate 8,308 of PVKS010054552.1, forward strand.
GAGCTTGTAGAGGATCGGTGTTAGTTCTGTGAAGGCTTGGTAGAATTCTACTGTATATCCATCTGGACCTGGGCTTTTCTTTTTTGGGAGACTTTTTATTGCTTCTTCAATTTCGCTTTCTGTGATAGGTTGGTTTTGGTTTTCAATGTCCTCGTGTGTTAAGGAGGGGATGTTGTGTGTGTCCAAGAACCTGTCCATGGAGATAGACATTTCTGAAAGGAAAAAAACAAATGGCCAACAGATATGTATAAAATGCTCAACTTTGCTAATCATCAGAAAAATACAAATCAAAACTCCAGTGAGGTATTACCTCATCCCAGGAAGAATGTCTATTGTCAAGAAAAGAAAAGAACAAATATTGCCGAGAATGTAAAAATTAACCCTTATTCACCCCTTAATGGGAATGTAAATTGATATACCCCCTATTGAAAACACTGTAGAAATCCCTCAAAAAAATTAAAAATAGAACTAAGCTCCCACAAGGCTCCAACTCCAAATGGTGCACCTGATAGGAACCAAACTTTGAATATGAGCCTTTTGGTGACTATATCCACACCATAGCAAATGGTACTAAGCTGTAGTGAGGAGTAAGAAGTGTTGGTGCGCTTCTGCACAGAAAGGGAAGTAGAGATAGAAACTGCATATTGCAGACCTCAAAAAGCTGGAAGACAGGATTTTGAATGTTTCCTCCAAAAAAAAAAAAAAAACAGGGAGGAATGTTTGAGGAGAAGGACATGCTTAACCCGATGACATGATGTATGCAAGCATCAAAACATCACATTACTCCATTACTATGTACAATATTTATGTTTCTATCCACTGAAAAGACTAATTTAATTTCAAAAGAAAATTAAATATGAGTTTATTTGTATCTTATAGAAATTCTATTGATCTTGTTGATGATCACATCTGAAGCAAGTAAATTTTTTTTCCCATTTAGTCTACCTTGTATTTCTTTTCTCTTTCTTAATCCATTAAGATTTCCAGCAAATTGTTATAGAAGGTTTTTTTATATATAAAAAGAGAGAGGGAGAGTGACACAGAGAGAGAGAGAGAGGGAATCAATTTTATTTAGTTTTACATGTGGCTTTCATTGCTCTGAAACTTTATTGTGTACGTGATGCTGGGGTTCAAACCCACGTCCTTGCGCATGCCAGGCAATAGCCGGAACTGCTGAGCCACCACTCTAGCAAATAGAAGGTTTTGAGAGGGGACATCCTACCTTGTCTCTGGTCTTAGGAACAAAGCATTCAATGTTTTACCAAATTGTATGATGAAAGTGCTAGGTGTTTTAGATGGCCTTTCTTATGGTAAAAATGTTCTTTCTTTTTTTTTTATTTTATTTTTGAGCAACCTTACAAGATTTTAACAAAATAATATAAAGTGTGTATATATTCTGGATATTGCATTTATCCCCTGGAGTGCCCCCCCAGTTGCCCTCCCTTATCCCTCACTTCCCCTTCCCACTATAACTCTAAAAAAAGTATTAGATTGTAAAGCATTGCATCTTATCTGGATTTAACTCATGCTACTAGACCAACTTTCTCATTGTCCAGGGTCTAGTCCCCACCTCCACAGATGAGTGGAGACAATCGACCCTTAGATCTCTGGGTTAAGCTGATTTTACTCATCATGATCTCTTCCATAGCCATCCATTTACCTTCAAAGGCTGCAATATCATTGTTTCTAATTGCTGTGTAATA
>PVKS010054553.1:0-10014 GCA_004027875.1 Aplodontia rufa
TTAGTACTCGATGGGTTTTAACACAACTGCATTGAAAAAATAATTCCATGTATACAATCATCTCATCTAGTGATGAGACTCAGTCTTATAACAATGTATAATTTGTATCTGTATATAAGAACTGCTTCTTCTCTACTATAGCAAAACACTACTTTTACAAAAGCACCAAGTTATTTCAAAATTCATGGGGGTATTTTCACCACACTGCTGTGTGCTGAAAGACATTGGGACACATTCCTGGTGGAAGGAAATCCTAGAAATATAAACGGAGACACCACATAGATCAGGAGCACTCTGCTCTCACAAGTTCATAGGTACTTTCTCTATGTCAAGTTTAAATCATTCCTTAATATAAATTTTGCTGCTGGAAATTTTGTAAATCTGAGGCAGTTAACAATTGGTGTACATGCATGAACTTGCTGACAAGCTAATTTAGCCATTTGCCTTTAAGGTTTTTTTTTTTTTTTCTGTTTTTTCCCTAATTGCTGATGGGCAATCAGTGGCATTAATCCTGCTGACTAATTGAAACGTTTTCTAAATTATATGGATCCCTGGAGAATATGCATTCTACTTAACCTTGGCACGTGCTTTAAATTACAGACATCTACCATCTTATATTATCCAAGATTTAAAAATCAGCTTTCATTTCTTTTCTAAACTGTATTTCAAGGATGTTAGATTTCCCATCGAAAACTAATGGATTAAAGGAAAACTATTGTTGCACACATGCCAGCCAGAAGCAACAATGATTCTTTTATTTTCTAGCTACAGAGAACTTTCTTCCAAAGTACCTTAAAGTCAATTTTAGGCAGGTAATTGTTAATGTTTAAAGTATCTGTGAATAAAGGAAGTGGCAAGACTTTTATGTAACAAAATGTAAGCTATGAAGTAGTGAATATGGGTGAATATGGGTTCTCTCACTTAAACGACTGCTAGAATTTTCTGTAATAAAACTCCTGAGTAGTGTAGCAGATGCTTGCAGTGTCCCACCCAGACCTCATTACAGGCTGGGCTCCCATTCTCCGATACACATTGCTGGCTCCAATGGTGTAGTTATGCTCTCTATGGAGAATTGTCTTTGGCTAGAAATGTCCTACCAGTTGACCTGGATGACACAGATGCACAGCACAGGCACAAATGGACATACTCCATGTCTTCCCAAGAGTGGTCGACTCTGGTGCCTTCACCCACTAGCACTTCCTACAGGATCAAGCTGAGGCTACTTCCGCCAAAGTGACGTCTTTGCTTTGTCCTACCCTACATTGCCTCTGTGGTATCCTTGTGTGATCCCTTAACCATGTTCACAGGAGACCACAGGCACAAGAGTCTGCCTTTCCAGCTCTGATGCGATAGAACCTACCCTAGGACAAAAGGACTCCACGCAAGTCATTCACAGGTAAACCACAGTCATTCATATTACTTAGGACCACTTCTAAACCTGGTTGGAAAGGTGCTTCCTGGGTCATCTCATTAAACCTCACAACTGTCTTGTAGTATGTATTCCTTTCCAGGGTGACAGGTGACCCAGGCACCCAGAGGTTTCCTGGAATGCAGGACTTTCTCTGAGAAAACCTGGAATATTGGAAGGAAATCAGTACACTCTTGTCACCTTGTCCTTTTCTCCTTGCCCCTAGCCCCATCTTACTGCAAAGGTGAAGCCAAAATAGACAAATGACTTGAACAAAGTCCCAACGCTGCACAGGGAGACCTAGGATCTAAACTCCAGTGTGTCTGACGGCAAAGCTGATGCTTGTCTCAGCACGTTATGGGTTGGCCTAATGTTTGGAAAATCCATTCCTCCCCAGTTTTCTGTTCAAAGGCTTGTGTTTATGTATGACTTACTGAACTGAAAGCACATCCCTTTCTTGTTCGATGGATTGACTGACTTTTAAAGAATAAAAGAGTCAAATACAGTCTGACATCAAAATGGGATCCAGAACAAATAGCTTTTCTAGGCTGCTAACTGGATTAATTGTTCAGTTCCATTTTAGACCTATTATATCCAAGAACAAATTTAATTTCCCCCGAGAAGATATCACAATCAATACGGCTTTCTGAAGAACAGACTTGTTGATTTCAAACTAACTGAAATTGATCTAGGGGCTTAGTAGGAATGAATAATAAATAGCAAACAGAGAAACATTCTAATTAGGACCTCATTTACTACAGGTACTGTCTCAGCTAGACAGTTTATTCACTCCTTCACATATGCTATAAAAATTACTGACTAGGAAATGGATACTGGACCCCAAAAGTGATGTAGAAGGTGATATGCAACAATTTCTGCCAGGTGTGATAAGAAGCTACAAGAGGGGGAAAAGAATCACAGTAAAGCAAATGCTATGGTCAGCCACAGCACTTTGGAAGACGCAAAAGCAAACGTATCAGACACAGGATAGGTAAAAGCCACGAACGATTTGTGGAAGTGGAAATTTGCCTAGAACTCTTTCAACAACGGTAACACTAGTGCGGGATCACAGGTAAGAGTGTCATCTTTAGGTCCAGAATGCTGAATTTGAATCACTGTTCTGCACACACTAACTATATAACAGTAAATTATTTGCCATCTCTCTGACTCAGTTTCCTCATCTCCAAAATGGGACTCACTGCATAAACTCTGATAATTTAATGAGTAAATGTATATAAAGGCACTCAGCAGAGTACCATGTATATAGTAAGGATGTATAAAAATGATAGCTGTACTTATTTCTGTGAAGGCAAATAAATTATGATCTAATGATTCAGACATTTGAAGTTGTTCTATCTTATTTTTAGGAAGATGTCAACGCATCAGAATGTCAGAAAATGTAATATCTCCTTTAAATAATGTATAGCATTAGCCTTGTATTCATCATCTGCTAAGGGATTTATGTGAGTTTTATTTTCATTTTATTTGAACAAGATGTTATAAGAATTGTTATCCCTGTTTTACCAGTGAAAAATAAAAGCACAGTGACTTTATTAACTTGTCTAAGTTAAAAGTTATAGTGATCAACCACATCGTGGAAGCCAGATTATCTGACATGATGTCCACAGTTCTCACAACAGCATCTTTTTGAGGGGACAAGGTGAGACAGGTATAGAAGGGTGACAATTGTAACTGCAGAACTGCAGCTGTCTCTTCTACCTGTAGCTCCACAGTACTTCATAAATGCTGCAAATGTCAGTGGGACTGCTACATGATTTCCTGAAGGGCACATTTGCTGACCATACAGCCCCAAAGATCACAGTGCCCACTGAGCAGCATCTAGTCTCAATCCCCAGAGCTAGCCCAGGGCCAGCAGGGATGATACTGCAGCTGCAGGCAGGACCCCACACGAGAGCAGGAGTTTGGCGACTATCCCTGATCAGAGTTATGGCCCTAAAGCATGGTACTGTCACTTTCTCCAGAGCAGATCAATGTCAAAACTCTTTCACAATAGTGTCCTGCTCTCCCTGTCTCCTCCAATCCTTGGATTCTATTCCACTCCACTTCATCCCATCCCTTCTCCTTTCTGTTCCATCCCATTCTATTTCTTCCCTATTACATTCCAAAATACTCACTCTATTTCAGACCATTCCTCTCAAATGAATCGACATCTTATTGCAAATTCATCTGTAAGAACAGCTGCTTCCATGGGAATAAAATCAGCTTTTGCTCTCAAGGAGCTCTTAGGCCTCCTTCAAAAGATAGGTTTAAAGTGCCAAAACCTAATTTAGCAATTGACAACATATCTCAATTAGAGAAACAAAATACATTATAAAATAATTTGAAGATTCCTGGATGTAAAGCCAGATTTGGTCATGGGTTTTTGTTTGTTTGTTTTATTTTTGTTTTTTTCTGAGTTAATTGACAAGCCTACTTTAAAGCTTCCATTCTTGGCAAGTTGAAGAGGGTAAATTAAGACATTTTTAAGGCACATTTCCAATGACCCATGAAAACTAGAACGGGTTGATTCACTACACTAAGGATACTTCTAGCAGAATCCAAGTTCCACAAGCTCAAATCAGAGCTCACATTTCTCCTGAAGATGCTAGAAAACTACAAATAGATTGTTTTGAAGAATCTTGATTTTTTTTAATAATTTTTGCCAAACCTTCCATTTTAGAAAGTACTAGCAAGCTAGGACAAATGAAACAGATAAGATGTTATTTATAAGCATTCTAGACTCAATCATTTTTCTGAAATATAATATTTTGCTTCAGTATGGAAGCCCCCTACATTTAAAATAACTGTATCTATCTACATACTCACACACACACACACACACACACTTCTATATATATGGACTAGAGAGAGAAAATACACTTAGTATCTCATGTTGCTCTTTACTTATGGGATGTATTCTAGTCTTCAGGTCCCTAACTGCTGACTGAAGCATATTGGTTTCTATTTCAGAACAACTCAAAACCCGGTGGGTGCTTATCCAACATTAGTATTCCGTAAGGCATTTCCTTAATGTCAAATTTGGGTCCCTCCCCTATTCCTGAGAATCTCGATATTTGAATTTAGAATCTTAGGGTCTCCACAGAGTACCAATGCCTATATCCATGGCCAGTTTGTGCTCTGCTGAGGTCAGGCAATATAATGCGAGCTAGCACAATATACATATTTTGATACCAGAAGGAAAAACATTTTTTCAGTGTTGCATAACTGCATTTGCTAATTCTGTTTCTGCTAATTTTACTTTGTATTTTAACTTTCAATAAAACATCTAAGTCACCAAAAAGTGAAAGGAACATTGTCTAAACAGCTCCATGTACAGATAGACCCTCAATCTGCATAACACTTTGAGAAGATATTATGTCTCTATTAAAAATAAAGCAAACAAAACAGATAGTTTATCTAATATTAATAAATTTCAAATCTTCATTTTACTCAAAATCAGTGTTTTCTTCTTTTGCTCTATGCAGGTTCTGAAGGTTGAAGCACACTCTTCCCCTCAAATATTCACCATTTACAGAAAACACGGACAAAATCACACTGAAGCAGGGAACGGTGGTGAACGCCTATAACCCAGTGGCTCAGGCATGAGGATCTCAAGTTCAAAGCCCGCCTCAGCAACTCAGGCCCTACGCAACTTAGCAAAACCCTGTCTCAAATTTAAAAATAAATAAATAAACAAAAGAAAGGGTTGGAGATGAGGTTCAGCAGTTAAGTACTTCTGGCCTCCATCTCCGGTACCAAAAGCTATTGAGATCACAGAGTGATGAGAGGGATTTCTCTAAAGCCACACAAGTCCCACTTCCTGGGCATCACAGGTAAGTTCAGCCAGTGAAGCACTTGGTTCTGTACTGTGCACTACACATCAAGGATCAAAATGTACTGATGTTTCAGGTGGCCACTGATTTCCCAAACTCTATAGCAGATTAAGTTTCTGGCCAAAGTGAAAACACCTCAGAGATATTCTTGTCACTTTCAAACTTGTATTCTGCACTCCACCACGCACTGGAGAGTGAACCGAGGGAGACTGCCATCCATGTGGTTGTCTGACAGCAGCTGACGGAAGGTGGGCTGGGTAGAGCGCACACCACAGCCCTGCATGCCGTTTGGTACTTCACGAATTAACATTTACAGCACCAAATAAGCCAGGGATAATTCTAAACCTTACACCCTGGGCATAGGAGCATGTGTGTGTCTGTGTAAGGGAACACCTGTTAACACATTGCAGAAATCCCTACCCTGCAAAATATCACCATCTATACAGGATTAAACCGTTTCCACTAAAAAAAAAAAAAAAAATTACTTTCACTCCAAACTTTCAAGTATGATTTTCTTTGAAGATGGAGTCTTTATTGATATAAGCAAGTTAAGATGAAGTTATAGAGGATTAAAATGGGCCCTAAATCCAATAGGACTGGTTTCCTTATAAAAAGGAGGAGATCTGAACACAGACACAAACACACAGGGCACAGAGGGCTTGAGAAGATGAGGGTAGAGAGTAGAGTGATGTATTTACAATCAAAAAAAAAAAAAAAAAAAAAAGCTAAGGGATGCCAGCAACCACAAGAAACTGGAAGCAGCCCAAAAGACTCCTCCCTCATGTCTTCAGAGGTAATGTGGCCCTGCCAAATCTCCAATTTCAGACTGCTTATTTCCAGAATTTGGTGATGACAAATTTCCATAGTTTTGAGCCACCCAGTTTACGACAGTTTCTATGTCTGCCCTGGGAAACTAATGTGGCATTCACCCTGTCCACCCACCCCATGCAAGGTGCCAGGCTAAGGGCCGAGGCTGTGGAACAGGAGCAAGGAGCCTGGCCTCTGGGAGCATATAAATGCCTGCAGCTTAAGGGGAGGTGCACCCCAGTTCAGCTTAGAGCTACTGCCTCTGCTCCAAGGAGCTACGGACGGACCATCATGTCCCTTCCACTTCCCACTGCCCATTACTTCCTTCTCTTTCTTCTTCCTTGGCTCACAAACTGTAGCATGCACAATGGGGTTCCTAGTACTTCCTCCTTCCCCCCCAATACCATGTGCCTCATCCTTGTGCGCTACTATGTATCAGAGCGGCACAAGGTAGAAGAAGCACGTGCTCCTCATGCAGCTTATGTGACATGATGGTTTTACTAAGACGCGTGCCCCAGCAGCCGGCTCTGTGCAGTCTTGGTTCTACAATGCAGGGACATCTCCTGTATTAATGCGGCAGAACTAAAACCACAAAGCTGCAACCACACAGCCATCACATGTATGGTAAAACAAAGCTCTCAAAATCCACCCAATGCACAAAAGCAGCAACTGAACCACCACAAATGCAATGAGGCCTCTCACATTTCCTAGCTCCACCCTTCCTGTCATATCTGCGGAAGCATCTTCTCCTCAACACCCTGGGACCACAACTGACTAGAGCTAGAAATTCCTGCATTAAAAGCCAACAACAGTGCAAAATAAGGGAGGAAAGAGAGGTGCAAAATAGAAAGAAGGACTGAGCTTGTGAACTTCAGAGACTCCTCACATTCCTAACGGGGGTCTTCTTGGAATTTTATATAAATTAAGGAAATTTTTCAGTTGCCCACAATGCCCAAGTACTTCTTTTTAACAGATTTGTATCAGACCTTACAAATACGAAAGACCACTGAAATGCTCATGTCCACATGAGTTAATATTCAGAGTGCCTGATCCATTTCACACCTTTCTGTATGCTCTGTAAGAATCCTGTTGGCTTTGTTGTCTGCTTACACACGTTAAAATTGAGATAAACAAAGTTTTAAAAACTTGTATACAGCCAAGAATAATTATAACAAGTGCAGATGCTGTGCCTTGAACTTTAACTAGGTCTTCAGATGTGAAAATCTAAATGTTCTTTCCACTAAACCATGCACATGTGACTTCCCGAAATATATTTTTGTACAAATTCTAAAGCACATGATATCTTTTTTTTTTTTTTTTTTGGTCTTTTATGAAATAGGCACTTGGGCAAATAATTAAGTCTCACATACATTTTCTTGTATAAAGTCACACTGCCACATGACAACATTTAATTATGAAAATGACAACCTTACACATACATGGCCCTTAGGCAGCAGTTTTCCAGCAACAATCCATAGCTAAAATTGTGAAAATGAATAGTTCAAAGCTCACATCATGAAAACACATAGGGAAAGCTGCTCGCTCATTAGAGTTAATCACAAGTAAAAATGCTATCCAGCTATCCAGTACTTATCAGAGGCTCCCTCTAGAAATCCAGGCCTTTCTGATGTGAATTTGATATAAAATATTAAACATCAGAAAAGTAACTTGGAACACAGGAAAAAGGAAACTTATAGACTCTGGAGGCAGCATGCCTGGGAATGAAATACACAAGAGGTGCTCAGACAGCCACAGGCCTGCACACCACTGGAGCACCCCAGGCAAATCTTGGGACCTTGCACGCCAGTAAACTTCAAAAATTGCCTTCACTATCACTTTCTGTGAAATTTATGATATAGTTTGCCATATTAAAGGCCCTAGAAAACTTTGCATTAAAATCAGAGTTTCCAAAAAAAATTTAACCTTGGAATTTATTTTTAAAATTTAATTCACATTTGCATTTCTGGAAGGAAAAGAAGACACAATTGGGTTAACTCTTATCTAATATAAAATCATCTGTTAATAAGCAATACTGGATGGTTCTTCCCTCAGGAGCCAGCATCGCCCAAATAAACCATTCTTTTATCAAGGAAATGTCTTTTACATTCTAGAACTACCAAACTTCCAATTACAAAATTATTTCCATATGGATTCAGAATGCACTTTGTCAAAGTAACAGGCGAGAGCTTCAGATGAAGTTGCTCTAATCTGAGTTAAATTATGAAGTTCATAAGGGCAAGAACAATGTTTCCTTCTCAACTGCTGAACCCCAGGACCTGGACAATTCCTACCACAAAAGAAGTTGCTAATCAATATTCAAGTAGCTGATGGAATCAGCAAGTGAATACATAAAAATTTTCTATTTAAGTATATAGTTGATTCTCATTACTCATGAATTCTGCATTTTGTGAATTTACCTTCCTGCTAAAATGTATTTGAAATCAATTCTACCCTGATGACATGATCATTTGTGGACATACACATGCACAGGCAGCCAGAACCTGTGTCCTGCATGTTCCAAGCAGCAGCCTGGCAAGATGCTTGTTTCAGTTGTCACATTGCAAATAAGTGTCCTCTTTGTAGTATACATAATGCCATGTTTTTCATGTATTTTTGTGTTTTTAAAGTAATTTTTTTCCGTATAAAATATCTCACAAGCGTAAGCTGCTATGCCTAGTATTCCCAAGCACAAGGTGACTGTGACATTCCTTCCAAAGAAATTATGTGTTAGATAAGCTTCCTTGAGATAAGATTTACAGTGCTCATACCCAGTTTGCTGTGGTCTATGAGCTCAATATTAGTGAATCAACAACACACAATAAATACGGTATCAAGATGCCCCAAAACAGAAACATGAAGAATAAGGTTATGCGTTGATGGACTGATGAATACAATGGGACCAGAGGCTCCCAAGAATCTCAGTTCATATTTCCTCCAGGAACAAGGGCTCAGTATTCACTAATTCAGTGTTCAAGATGATGTTAGGGAACATAACTCCTAGAAGCAATGAGAACTGATTATACGTTGTCCTACTATTAGACATTTACAAGTCCTAGTACCTGATGAAGGGCTCAAGGTCATTCCTGTAGGAATAAAATAGTTTAACCTGGTTTAATCCATTATTTACCAAACATTTTTGACTTTTCATGTATTGTCACCTCATGTGACACCAGCATTCAGGAGACAGAGTTTGGAGGCCTTCTGTAGGAATTAAGAGATCCTTGTACTCGCTCCTTTTGTCAAGTCACTTAACCTACTTTATGGAGTGTTTTAGAGCATCTCCACCATGTGCTCTGATTTGCTGTACTTTAAACCTACTCCAATTCACTGAAGACCCTGGTCTGAGTCTTCCTCTTCCCCTTTTCCTTCCCAGTCTTTCTTTCCCTAAGGGGTATCTGTTCTATGAACATCAGTTTGGCACTCAAGCTATACCTGTAACTTGACTATATGGAGCATGGAGAGGTTGAGAGAAAGTGCAATTAAAAAAAAAAACAGAAAAAGATAATTTTAACAATTGCTCATGCCTTCACACTCAGAGTTACAGTGCAGATGATGAAACAGGCTCAGCCTCTTCCTTGCACAGCCCACCGACCCCCAATTCTAGCACCATGCTGACGCGTCAGTTTCTAATCTATAGAAAGTAAGGTAGTTTACTTCCACCTAATCAACACTGCTTCCTTTCTTCTCCCACTGTTCTATGGTCCACCTTCTCTCACAACCCAATGATTTGGGAATACGAATGCACATTTTTAGAATTCAGCAAAGAGAAGTTTAGTTTTGTTTGCATAGATCATGATTACATTTTGTATGTAGTCAAGTTATGGATGGCTATACTAAGGTAGGAATGTCTTCCATAAATGTGTCTACCACCCACGTGCCAAGTGACCTGGCATTCTGATTCAAAGGTGAACCATAGGTGAGATAAGCCATCCCTGGAAGTCCTCAACTCTGAAACAACATGAATGG
>PVKS010054554.1:0-10012 GCA_004027875.1 Aplodontia rufa
AACAATCCAATCAATAATTGGGCAACAGAGCGAAACAGAAACATCTCAACAGAAGAAATCACAGAAGCCAAAGAATACATGAAAAAGAGTTCTAAATCACTAGTAGACACAGAAAAGCAAATCAAAACTATATTAAGAATTCACCTCACTCCATTCAGACTGACAAAGATGAAGAATATAAATAACAACAGATACTGCATGGGTTGGGAGGAGATAGGAACACAAGCACACCATTGGTGGAACTACAGACTGTTATAGCCCCTCTGGTAAACAGCGTGATGACTTCTCAGAAAACTAGGGTTGGATCCACCATAGGAACCAGCCATTCATCTTCTGGGTATTTTTCCAGAGGAATTAGACTCAGCACATTACAGTGATACAGCAAAATCTATGTTCACAGCAGATGAATTTAAAATAGCTAAATTATTGAAGAAACAAAAACACTTGCAGTGCAAGAGGGGACCCAAATAACAGGTTTTCTCCATCCTAATGAGCTTGTGTAGGGGATTTATATAGAGTTGGGTCACTTCCATAGGTCCAACATTATGCTACTGAAGGCTCAGAAAGTGCTAACACTACTGGTCCAAATTTATGGTAATTAGAGTTTGCAAACATCCTAGCACTTTTGGTCAGTTCTTGAGTCAAAGTCTGTTGAGGTCTGCCCCAATTCAGTATCCCATCACAGGGCAGGAAGTGAGTGGTTGTGGTCACTGGATGCAGATGTAGCCCTGTGTGGACATCCATACCATGCCCAGGTATTCATGTGAAGTTTCATATATTTTCACAAAGTAAACACATGTATAACAAAGGAATAAAATTCACTCTTGCTCAGGATACACCAATAATAAATTTCTCATAACATGATCCACAAAGGATTAACAAGCCAGGTGCATTGGCACATGCCTATAATTTCAGAAGCTTGAGAGGCTGAGGCAGGAGGATCAAAGTTCAAAGCCAGCCTCAGCAACTGAGTAAGACCCTGTTACAAAATAAAAAAAATAAAAATAAAAACAGAACAGAGAATGTGGATTCATGATTAATTGCCACTGGATTCAATCTCTGGTACCAAAAAATATATATATAGATCAGACATTTATGCTTTTGCAAGTGGTTTATGACATAAAGTATAAAAATACGTAAGATAAAGTGGTTAGCAATATATACCTGAATGTACTTGTCACCCAGATTCAAATTCTGCTATGTCCTCTTTTTTTTTTTAGTAAATTAAATTTTTATTTTTCAAACATCTAATTTAGTTTGTAGTACATATTTTAATATTAAACATATTAAAAATCAATAAGGAAATAACAATAATTGAATTTATAAGGTATTTTCATTTGGATAATCATGTGATCACCATCTGAATTAAGATAAATTGCAATAAGATGGTATCATTTATACCAAAAAATTATGTAATGCTTTTTTAGAAATAGATGGGGTTTTAGGTACATAACATTTCACTGTTAATATTTAGATAGGATTTATATTACTGAGAATGGAAGTTATTTTAATCCGGTAGGCACTTAAAAGCAAGCAGGAAGACCACATGAAATAAAATGATAGAATATTTTTAAAACAGTAATTTTCCTCAAAGTGTACGCTGAAAATCTTTTTTTTTATTTTTTTTTATTTTTTTTTTATTATTTTTGAACAACCTTACATGATTTTAACAAAATGTCCTCTTTTTACTTCTAAGTTTCTACCCACTGTGCCAGTTCAGCCCCAATTTATTTACTTTTGGGCAAGTTCAGATTTACACATAGTGAATGTAACAAATGTGAAGTGTGTAGTTTTGACAAATATGCCTAGAAAACCTTATTCTATTTAAGGAAAGAATATTTGTAATATCCCTAGAAATATATCGTTGGATTTTTACACCCAAATTTTCCTTCCCAAGTTAATGTCATACATTAGGAACCATAGGTTTATTCACCTGTCTCAGCACACAATGTTTGTAAGATTTCATGAGAGTGTGTGCTCCAGTGATATTCTCCTTTTACATTGCAGAGCAATATTATTGTATGGATATATAACAATGTGTTCATCCACATCTGTATTGAAAAATATCTGGATTACTTCCTGTTTTGCACCATGAGCATTACAGAGTCTGTGCATTCTTAAACAAATACCTGCTCAATTGAGTTGAATTTTTTACCAGTACTTAAATAATGTAGCTTTTGATTTTTGCTAGGTCCTCAATATCCAGAATATATGCATATTTTATACACATTTTATATTTTTTTGTTAAAATCTTGTAAGGTTGCTCAAAATAAAAAATTAAAAAAAAATAATTGTAATCTACAACTTTTTGCCATATTTTTACTGGCGTGTTATAGTTGTAGAATAGTGATGGGATTGGTTGTTACATATTCACTCTTGCACAAAATATAAAAAATGTTATATAGCAAGCACTTCCCTCTCCCTCCTCCCACCACTTGTTCCCTTTTGTCTGCTATCTACCTTTGAAAAATTTTAAAGCTCTCATATTTATTATGTGGAAATTACTTACGACCCTAGAGATGCAAACTACAATTTGTTCCTCCCTCCATTCACCATCCCTTTATTCCTTCCCATCTTTCCTCCCTTCTCCTTTACTAGACTTCCTTTTTTCACCTATTAATTTGTATTTAAATGGTTCTTTATCTTGCCCTCCCTCTTTCCTTTATTTTACTCCAGCTTCCACAAATGAGACAAAAACTTTCAACCTCTGAATTTCTGAGTTTTGCTAATTCCAATTATCATGATATTCTCCATTTCTATCCATTTACCAGTAAACACCAGCTACCTTGAAAGTGATGGAAGACAAATCAGGTCTAACACTTCAGCATTTGGCAGTAAGCAAAGACTTTCTCAACATGTCTCGAAAAGGGAAGGGAGTAAAGTCAAGAATCAGTGAATTGGATGCCATTAAGTTAAAAGCTTTTGTACTTCCAAGGAAACAATCAAAAGAGTCAAGAGGTTTTCTATGGAAATGGAGAGAATCATGGGCTATGATTCCTCAAAAGGGGTCTCATATCCAAAATCTACAAAATCCTCAAAAACCTCAACTAAAAAAACACAAACAACACAATCAATAAATGGGCCAAAGAGCTAAATAGAAACTTCTCAACAGAATACAATAATCAAGCCGATGAATACATGAGAACGTGCTCTAAATCATTAGTAATCAGAGAAATGCAAATGAAAACTACATTAAGATATCACCTCATGCCAGTCAGTATGGCAAAAATGAAGAAGATAAACAATAATAGATGCTGGAGGGGCAGTGGAGAGATAGGGAAACTAACATACCATTGGTGGAGCTGCAGATTGGTACAGCCCCTTTGGAAAGCAGTGTGGGGAATCCTCAAAAATTACGGATGAGACCACTATATGATCCTGCTATTCCTCTCCTAGGTATTTTTCCAGGGGATTTAGCATCAGCACATTATAGTGACATGGCAATATTTATGTTCATAGCAGCTCAATTTACAAGAGCTAAATCATGGAAACAACCAGATGTCCCTCACTGGATGAATGCATCCAAAAGCTGTGGTACATATATACCATGGAATTTTACACAGCAATTAGAAACAATGATATTGCAGGCTTTGAAGGTAAATGAATTGCTATGGAAGAAATTATGTTGAGTGAAAACAGCATAACCCAGAGAACCAAGGGTCAAATATCTTCACTCATTTGTGGAGGCTGGAACTATACCATGGCCATTGAGAGAGGTGGTCTATTATCAGGTGTTAAATCCAGATATCGTTAATGTTACACAAACTAATGATTTTTTAAAGATGTTGTGGGAAGGGGAAGGGAAGGATAATGATGGGTAATTGGGGGGGCATGCGTAGGGGTAAATATAATCTTGAGAATCTTCATACATTTTAATTTATTTTGTTAAAAACTTGTACGATTGTTCAACAAATAACTTTCTCAATAAAAAAGGGAAAAAATCCCTAAGAATAACCCAAGAGGAGACTTGACTGTCTTCAAATAGATTAGATTTCAAAAAATTTGAACAATATTGACTACCTAGTTTTGAAAACCCTGCAGGTATGTATAAACAGAAATGTATATAATAATGGAGTAAGGAAAAGTAGACATGATTGTGAATCATTTAAACCTCACTTATTTATGTATATTTTGATTTGTTAGCACTTTTATTCTACTTTATAATTTATAGTGAAAATTATATACTTGTTATTAAAGAAGAGATAGTATATGACACAGACTACCAAACTTTTACACAACAGAGTCTTTATAAACCTCTAAACTATCCTTATCCTTTTTGATTCTTACTAGTACAGGAGCACATACATACCACCACACAAACACAAAAAAAGCATAATTCTTATTGCAATCAGCCAATGTGCTTTCTACAAGTCATCCTCCGAAATTAAAATCAGACAAATATCTACTCTATACTTTTTTACATATTTTCATTAATTTGCCTCAACAAATACCCACAGATATTAATTTGATTTTAATTTACTGATATATGTATAAATTTTTTGGAGTCCCTGGGATGTTTTATATATTTTTAAAAATATTTTAAAAATAGTTTTAAAGAGAGAGGGACAGTGAGAGTGAGAGGAAGAATCACTTTTATTCAGTTTTTCATGTGGCTTTAATTGCACAGACAGCTATTTTTGTGGTGCTGAGAAAGGACATTGAGTGAAGTATGTTACACACATATAAAAACATGGCACATTATATCCAATTATTGTGTATGTTTACAATGCACATAAACTTTAAATAACTATAGTGAAAAGATAAAATCACTAATTAGATTTTGTGTTTGTATGGAATAAGTTCTAAATTCATTTTATCATATGCTAAACTGCACCTATTTACAAAGCTTCACTGATGCAATCAAAATGGGGTATCAAATAATTGCTACATCTGTAGGTCCCACTAAACCAACACAGCAATAACTCTAAGGTATAAAGCAAATGAAGAGAATAAAGACAGGAGAGGTGGTCCAACAGTAGTACAGGCTTATTCAGGACAAACCTGTAGATGGCCATACAGTGAAGACTGAGATCTGAGTTTTGCTAATTCGACTTTTCATGACATTCTCCATTTCTATCCATTTACCAGTAAACACCATAATATTTCTTTCTTTCTCATCCAACCATAATTCCATTGTATATATGTGTGTGCATACATGTATGCATATATCTAAAGACATGTATTACAAAATGAAGAGATTATTGCAAATGCATAAATTTGCATTTATTGAAAATGTAACATGAACCCACTCATTACCCAGGATATTGCCCCCACCCCACCCCCATTCCCTTGTGTCTTACCTCCACTTCATTTCTTCCAATAACAGATATTAATGTATCTATACATGCATAATTTAATTTTGAGCTTAAATGTCTATGCCTATATGAATATTATTTAGTGTGTCAGGGAAGTAAAATAGATCACACAGTATTTGTACCCCCATTTTCCCTCCCCATGCACCACTCCTCCCTCCTCCCACTGCACCCCTTCCACCATCACAACTGAACTTCCCAAAAATCAGTTGTGAATCTAGTATGTAAACCTATCCTTCCTTTTTTTTTAAAGAGAGAGGGGCAGTGAGAGAGAAAGAGAGAAACACCTTTATTTAGTTTTTCACATGGCCTTAGTTGCTCAAACACTTGGTTGTGTACGTGGTGCTGGGGTTTGAACCTGGGTCCTCATGCTTGCCAGGCAAGCACTGGAACCGCTGAGCCACCGCTCCAACCCCAACCTCACTATCTTTCCTCCTAGCCTTAGTTTTACTCTAGCTTCCACATATGAGAGAAAACATTCAACATTTAAGTCTCTGAGTTTGGCTTATTTCACTCAGCATATTTTTTTCCATTTCCATTCATTTACCCAAAAGTCATTGTTTTATTCTTTCTAGTAGCTCAGCATAGCTCAGTTGTGTGTGTGTGTGTGTGTACAAAACAATTTTAGGGTCTATTCATCCAGTAAAGGACATGTAGTCTAATTCCATAATTTTGCCATTGATGTCACTGTATTTATGTAAAATGCTGATTATTATCTTCTGTGAAGATAGCCAGGAATGGAATAATTATGTCACATGTTTGCCCCATCCTTAGTTTCCTAACCTACATATTTGGGCATCTATATTGATTCCACAATATAGATATTGAGAATTGGGCCACTATAAACATTGATGTGGCTGCATCATTGCAGAATGCCAATTTTAGATCTTTTGGGAAGATCACCAGAAGTGGGAACACCTCTGGTGCATCCTTTTTCAGTTTACTGAGGAATCTTCAGATGACTTTCCAGAGTGGTTGTACTAGTTGGCGGTACCACCAACATATAAGTGTTCCTTTTTCCCCACAACCTTTTCAGCACTATTAGTGTTATCAGGCTTGATCTTGCATTCTGAGAGGGGTGAGGAGAAGTTTTATTCGGATTTCCCCAGTTAATAGAGATGTTGATCATTTTCTCATGTATTGACTTTTTGTGTTAGTTCTTTTGAAAAGTTTGTTTAGTTCTTTTGCCCATTTGTTGATTGGGTTGTTTTTTGGTGTTAAGATTTTCAGTTCTTTGTATATTTTGGGTATTAGTCCCCTATTAGAATTGTAGCTGAGATTTTCACCCATTTTCTAGGCTGTCTCTCCACAGTCATAATAATTTCCTTAACCATGCAGAAGATTTTTAATTTAATGCCCACCCACTTATTGAATTATGGTTATATTTCTTGCACTTTGGACATCTTGTTAAGGAAGTTGGTGCCAACTCCTGTATGATGGAGTATTGATCCAATGTTTTCTTCTAGCAATTGTAAGGTTTCTGGCCTGACTCATGTCTTTGATACATGTTTATCTTTTTTTTTTTTGAGGGTGATATATAAGTTTTTATTTTCATTATCCAACATAAACCTATCCACTTTTATGAGCACCATTTTTTGGAAAGGCTGTCATTTCTTCAATATATTCTATTGCCTCCTTTGTCAAATATTGGAAGACGATAGGTTTGTGGATTTGTCTTGATATCTATAATTCCATTCATCTTCATGCATTTTTTAAATTTATTTTTTAAAGAGAGAGGGACAATGAGAAAGAGAATGATAGAATCACTTTTTTTTTTAGTTTTTCACGTGGCTTTCATCAGTCAGACTCTTTAGAACGTGAGTTTGAACGTGAGTCCTGGCACATGCCAAGCAGCGCCATCACAACCGAGCCACTGCTCCAGCCCTTCATATCCATTTTGATCTGAATACCATGCTCTTTTTCTTACTATGGCTCTATAGTTTAATTTCAGACTAGGTATTGTGAAACCTTCTGCTTTGCTTTCCTTGCTTAGTATTGCTTTGGTTAGTCTCCCTTACTTTTCCAAATGAATTTAAGAACTGAATTTTTGAAATCTGTAAAGAATGTTATTAGTTTCTTCATTAACTAATGCTTTAAATAAAAATTTTGACATATGTTCATTTTATCTTTGTATCAAATTTATGCTTTTACATATTTGGAAATCATATTTTAGTCATAATGTGTATCTGTTTTCTCAATAAATATTCATCTGTTTATGTAACAAACATTTTTTTAAAAAGAAAGTCACTGGTATTTTAATGGGGATTTCATTAAATTTGTATAATACTTTTGATACTTTAGGCCTTTGACACAATTAATTCTACCTATCCAAGAACATGGGAGTCTTCCCACCTACTAAGTCTTCTTCAATTTCTTTCTTCAGTGTTTTGTAGTATGTTATAGACCTCTTTTACCTCTTTGGTTAGATTAACTCCTATATTTTTTTTTCTTTTTTGTTTCTTTGATGGTACTGTGAATGATGCAGTGGTCCCAAATTTTTCTTTGGCTGATTCACTTTTGGAGTATAGAGAAACTATTGATTTATGTGTTTTAATCTTGTATATTGCAACTTCACTGTTTGTTGATAAGTTCTAAAAGTCATATGACCCTGCTATTCCACTCCTGGGTATCTTTCCAGGGGACTTAGAATCAGCACATTACAGTGACAAAGCAATATCGATGTTCATAGCAGCACAATTTACTATTGCTAGGCTATGGAAACAACCCCGATGTTTCTCACTGAAAGAATGGATCCAAAAATTGTGGTACATTTATACCATGGAATATTGCACAGCAATCAGAAACAATGATATTGCAGCCTTCAAAGGTCAATGGATGGCTATGGAAGAGATGATGATGAGTAAAATCAGCTTAGCCCAGAGATCTATGGATTGATGGTCTCCACTCATCTGTGGAGGTGGGGACTAGACCCTGGACAATGAGAAAGTTGGTCTAGTAGCATGAGTTAAATCCAGATAAGATGTAATGCTTTACAATCTAATACTTTTTTAGAGATATAGTGGAAAGGGGAAGGGATGGATTAAGGGAGGTTAATTGGGGGGGCACTCCTGGGGATAATTGCAATATCCAGAATATATACACATTTTATATTATTTTGTTATAATCTTGTAAGGTTGTTCAAAAATAAAAAAAAGTCTTCTTGTAGTGTTTTTAGGATGTTCTAGGTATAGGATCATATCATCAGCAAGTGGAGATAATTTGAATTTTTCTTGTCCTATTTTTATACATATGATTTCCTTTTCTTCACTCATTGCTCTGCCTAATTTTTCAAGAACTATATTAAATAAGACTGGTAAGAGATAAAAAGCCTTTTCTTGTTCCTGAATTAGTGAAAATGCTTTCAGTTTTTCTTCATATAGAATGAGATTGATCATGTGTTTATTATGAATGGACTTTAGCAAGCTGTCCAACAAGTAACAAAAAATTGATTCTACAATATCTATGCTCATAGCAGCTCAATTTACAATTACTAAATTATGTAAACAATCCATGAATGGATCAAAAAACTGTGATACATATATACCATGTAATTTTACACAGCAATTAGAAACAATGATATTGCAGCCTTGGAAGGTAAATGGATAGCTATGGAAGAAATTACGCTGAGTGAAATCAGCATAACCCAGAGGACCAAGGGTCAAATGTCTTCATTCATCTGTGGAAGCTGGAACTAGACCCTAACCATTGAGAAAGTTGGTCTATTATCATGTGTTAAATCCAGATAAGGTGTAATGTTAAACAACCTAATACATTTTTAGAGATATTGTGGGAAGTGGAAGGGAGAGATAAGGGTGGGTAATTGGGGGACACTCTTGGGGGTAAATCTAATCTTGAGAATCTTCGTACATTTTATATTATTTTGTTAAAAACTTGTGTGATTGTTCAACAAATAAATTTCTCAACAAAAAAAGAAATTGATTCTTCAGATAATATAGAAAACTAGCCATATAACATGGTCAACAATACTATAGAATAAATTTATTGGACTGACATAGCTGAATTAAAGATTGACTATAAAATTATAGTTATCAGTTCAGTGAGATATTTGGCAAGGAGTACACAAAAAGGTCAATGGAAAAAAACTACAAACCTGGAAATGAACTAAGAAAACAAATAGTGGTTCTTTCACAGAGATAGCAGGAATTTCAGTGGAGAAAATAGAGCATTTTAACATTGTCTGTACCCACTGACATCATATACAAAGAAATAAATTAGAGAAGTTATGCCTTTTAAAAAATAAACAGAAATGAATCATATATCTGAAGTAAACATGTGAAATTTATACTCTATAACACAGTCAACATTTAGAAATGGAGCATGCAAAGGCAGAAGCATAATATATAAATGAGAAATTTAATAAACTTCACTTTTCAAAAATATTGTTTTGAAAGTATGCTATTAACTGAGTTCAAAAACAAGCCAAAGAGTGGAATGAAATATTTTACAAATATATACCTGATAAAGGTCTGGAATTCAAAATATACAAGGCCTTAAAACTCAGTAAGACAAAAAAAGTGTAAAAATGAGCAGTAGCAGATGTAATTGATAGTTTTAACATATGATATTTAAAAGTAGTAAGGAGCATTAGTAAGAATAATCCAATAACAAAGTTTATGATCAATACATACAGATCCATGATATAATTAGTGTATTTATATCTGTTTATCTATCTATAGATG
>PVKS010054555.1:0-10012 GCA_004027875.1 Aplodontia rufa
AAAGAAGACTTAAGGAAGGAAATAAGAGACCAATTTCAGGAGCTGAGAAACTACTTTGAAAAAGATCTAGATATTCTGAAAAGAGACATAGCAGAGTGCTTAGAAATGAAAAATACAGTTGACCAAATTAAAAGCTCATTGAAAGATACTAATATCAGAGTAAACTTGGTAGAAAAATATAGCATCAGCTCTCAAAGAATGAACATCAGACGATGAGGACAGCCTGAGCAATGTTGAGTTCTAGGATGATAGACAAGATAAGAAGCTTATTGAGCATGATCAGAATTTCCCAGAAATATTTGATGAGAAGAGAAGAAATAACACGAGAGTAATTGGGATTGAAGAAAACATCGAGCAATAAACAAGGGGCATTAAGAATCTTCTTAGTGAGATTGCCAAAGAAAATTTCCCACATATCAGAATTGATCCAGAAATTCAAATTCAAGATGCCTATAGGACACCAAATAGATCTAACCAAATGAAACATTAATGTAGATTCTTCATATATAAAATGAATAGCAGAGAAATCAAAGAAAGAATTCTAAAAACAGCAAGAGATAAACGCCAAATCATACTCAGAGGCTGACAAATAAGGATTACTGTGGATTTTTCAGATCAGACATTAAAGACCAGGAGAACATGGAATGATATTTTTCAAATATTGAAAGAAAAAATTTTCAGCCAAAGATACTATACCCTGCAAACTAAGCTTTAAATGTGATGGGAAATAAAATACCTCCATAAGATCAAACTAGCAAGATACAAGAAAGCAAAACCAGTTCCACATAGAATACTAGATACATACTTCATCCAAAGGAACAAACTAACAACTCCCAAAGCCCATAAAAAGAAGAAAGTCAATAATAACACAATTCGGGTGTCCTGTTTCTAGGTGTCCCTCCTCTTTGAGGAGTCTCTGCTCTTCTTCCTAAATAAATCCTACTCCTTTAAAAAAAATAGTAACACAATTCACTCAAAGATATCCAGGATGAGACAAAATATAGAAATGGTCACAATGCCAGGGACCCAGAATCACATATCTATTCTAACACTGAATGTGAATGGAATCAATGTCTCAATCAAAAGACACAGATCAGCAGAATGGATCAAAAAACAAAATCCAACAATATGCTGCTTACAGGAGACACACCTCACAGCCAAAAATAAACACAGCTTGAAGGTGAAAGGTTGGCAAAAAGCCTAACAGACTTGTGGCCCAAAAAAACAAGCCAGTGTTGTGATCCTTATATCTGACAAAGTTAATTTTGACCAAAAATTAGTCAGAAAGGATAAAGAAGGACACTACATCGTAGAAAAAGGAACAATACATCAAGAAGACATAATGATAGTTAACATTTATGCCCCCAATAATAACCCTCCCAAATATATGGAAAAATTACTCAAGAACATTAAAACTTTTATCAATGTCAATACAATAATAATGGGGGATTTTACTACACTACTATCTGTTGATGATCAAATAGATGATCAAAGCAAACAATCAATAAAGATATCTCTAAACAAAACAACTCTATCAATCAATTAGACCTAACAGAAATTTACAGAATATTACATCCCAAATCAGCTAAGTTTACCTTCTTCTCAGCAGCACATGGATCTTTCTCCAAAATAGATAAGATCTTAGTCCACAAACCTAATCTTAGCAATTACAAAAACATTGATATAATCCTATGTATTCTGTCAGACCACAATGGTATGATCTTAGCAATTAACAGCAAGAAAAACAACAGAAAATACACAAATGCTTGGAGATTGAATAATTCCCTCTTACATGAAGAATTGATCAAAGATGAAATGAGAACAGAAATCAAGAAATTCTTGGAAATGAGTGAGAATGATGAAACAACATACGGAAATCAATGGGATAGTATGAAAGCATTCTTTTTTTTTTATTAGAAGTATATAGAGATACAGTTGAGGGGGAAACATTATCAAAACAGTAGCTATCAATGTATATAAACTTTGTTATCCAGGGGTCATGCCAAAGCATAGATAAACCACCTTGGATTTCACCTGTTGCAGTTTCCCCCAGAAGAACTCATGCGTTAAATGGGTAGTTCGGGGAGGAATGACATCGGCTTCTGGGATGGTTCCCCATCTCCCCAATCTCCAGACTCCTATGAGTTCTTCATATAGCCTCCCCCCTCCCCATCCCCCTTCGCACACCTCCAAGTATCCTAGAGAGCTATCCCTCTATTATTCTGAAAGTCATTCAATTTGAAGTTTTGTTAGGTTAGCCATCTGCCCTACTGCTTCCTCATAAATTCTAGCATCAACAGATGAGAGAAACCATTCGGCCCTTGAGTCTCTGAGTTTGGGAGACTACACTAAGCATAATTCTGTCCATCTCCATCCATTTGATTTCAAAAGACATAATATCGTCCTCTCTAATGGCCGAGTAGTATTCCATAGTATATATGTACCAAAGCTTTTGTATCCACTTGTCAAGTGAGGGGCATCTGGGTTGGTTCCATAATCTAGCTATAGTAAATTGAGCTGCTATAAACACTGATGAAGCCACATCACTATAATATGCTGATTCTAAGTCTTTTGGGAAAATTCTCAGGAGTGGAATAGCTGGGTCATAAGGTGGTTCCATCCTTAATTTTTTTGAGGATTCTCCATACAGCTTTCCATAGTGGCTGAACCAGTTTGCAGTCCCACCAGCAGTGTAGTAGTGTTCCTCTTTTCCCACAGCCCCTCCAGCATCTGTCATTGTTTGTATTCATTTTTGCCACTCTAACAGGAGTGAGGTGGTATCTCATTGAAGTTTTGATCTGCATTTCCCTTATAGCTAATGATGTAGAGCATTTTCTCATATATTTATGGGCTTTCTGGATTTCCACTGGAGAGAAGTTCCTTTTGAGTTCTTTAGCCCATTTATTGATTGGATTATTTGCGAGTTTGGACTTTAGTGTCTTTAGTTCCCTGTATATTCTGGATATTAGCCCTCTGTCCGAGGTGTAGCAGGCAAAAATTTTCTCCCATTCTGTAGGTTCTCCTTTGATGCTCTTGACTAGATCTTTAGCTGTGCAGAAGCTTTTTAGTTTAATTGCATCCCATTCATTGAATTTTGATTTTACAGCATGCGCCATAGGAGTTTTGTTAAGGAAGAAGCTGCCGACTCCTATAAGGTGTAGTGTTGACCCGACTTCTTTTTCTAGTAAATTTAAAGTTGTTGATTTAATATCCAGGTCTTTGATCCATTTTAATTTAATTTTTGTGCAGGGTGAAAGATAAGGATCTACCTTCAGTTGTCTACAAATGGCTGTCCAGTTTGTCCAATGCCACCATTTGTTGAATAGGCTATCCTTCTTCCACACTATACTTTTCCCCCTTTATCAAATATCAAATAGTTAAAGATATGGGGGTTTGTTTCAGGATCTTCTATTCAGTTCCACTGGTCTTCGGTTCTGTTTTGATACCAATACCATGCTGTTTTTATTACTACAGCTCTGTAATATAATTTCAGGTCAGGGACTGAAAGCATTCTTAAGGGGTAAATTTATAGCACTGAGTGCATTCATCAAAAATTAAGAGCCCAAATAAATAGACTTATGCTCCAACTCAAATACATACACAAAGAGGAACAATCCAATCCCAAACCCAACAGAAGACAGAATATAACAAAGATCAGAGCTGAAGTCAATAAAATTGAGAACAACAACAACAACAAAAAGATATAAAGTATTAACAAAGCAGAGTTGGTTCTTTGAAAAAATAAATAAGATAGACAGACCCCCAGCCAACTTCGCCAAAAAGAGAAATAAAGTGAAGCAAATCAACAAAATCAAAAATGAAAATGGAGATATCACCACTGCCTCACCTGAATCCAGAGGATTATCAGAAATTATTTTGAAAATATATACTCTTCCAGGTTTGATAACCTGGAAGAAATGGACAAATACCTAGCCACATGTGACATTCCCAAAGAAACACGGGAGGACGTTGAAAATCTAAACCAACCAATCTCAGGTAATGAAATTGAAACAGTAATTAAAGGCCTGGCAAAAGAGAAAAGCCCAGGACCTGATGGATTCTCAGCAGATTCTACCAGACCTTTAAAGAAGAATTAATACTGACCCTTTGTAAGCCATTCCATGAAATTGAAAGGGATGGAGGCTTCACAAATATTTTTTATAAAACAAATATAACCCTGATATCAAAACCCAACAAAGACACATTAAGAAAAGAAAACTACAGACCAATTTCCCTGTTGAACATAGACACAAAAATCCTTAATAAAGTCTTAGCAAACTGCATCCAAAAACACATCAAAAAGATAATACATTATGATCAAGTGGGCTCCTTTACAGGAACGCAAGGCTGGTTCAGCATATGCAAATCAAAAATGTAATTCATCACTTAAACAGAATTAAAGAAAAAACATGATTATCTCAACTTACACAGAAAAGGCCTTTGATAAAATTCAACACCCATTAATGCTCAAAACTCTGGAGAAGATAGGGGTCATAGGAAGATACTTTAATTTTGTAAGAGCCATTTATGATAAACCCATAGCCAACATTACACTCAATGGAGAAAGACTGAAAGCATTCCTACAGAATTCAGGAATAAGACAAGGCTGTCCACTCTCACCACTCTTATTCATTATAGTACTTGAAACCCTAGCCAGAGCTATCAGACAGGAGAAAGAAATCAAAGGAATTTGAATAGAAAAAGAGGAAATTAAGCTATCTCTACTTGCTGATGTCATTATCCTATAACTACTAGACCCAATAAGCTCAATGAGAAGACTTATAGTGCTTCTAAACGAATTTAGCAAAGTGGCTGGTTATATGATATACACTCATAAATCAATAGCTTTCCTATACTCCAGCAGCAATTCCACTGAAGAAATAATCAAGAAATCTGTCCCATTCACAATAATCCTAAAAAAGAATAAAATACTTGGACATCAATCTAACAAAAGATATAAAGGATCTCTACACTGAAAACTATCATACATTCTAAAAAGAAATTGTATAACACCTGAGAAGATGGGAAAGCATTCCATGTTCTTGGTTAGGCAAAAATCAATATTTAAAATGGCCACTCTGCCAAAAGCCTTGTATAGATTCAATGCAATCCCCATCAAGATACCAATGTTATTCTTCATGCATATACAAAAAGCAATTCTCAAATTCATTTGGAATAACAGGAGATGCGGAATAGCCAAAGCATTACTAACCAAGAGAGAAAAAACAGAAGGTGCCACAATACCTGATCTGAAATTATATTATAGGGCTATAGTAACAAAAACAGCATGGTATTTGGTATTGGTATCAAAACAGATATGAAGACCAATGGAATGGACTAGAAACTGAGACAAACCCACAAATCTTTAACCATCTGTTATTTGACAAACGGGGCAAAAATTTAGTGTGGAGGAAAGACAATCTGTTCAACAAATGGTACTGAAAACAAACTGAAATTAGATCCTTATCTCTCACCCTGCACAAATATCAAATTGAATTGGATGAAAGAGTTAGAAATTAAACCCACAACTATCCAACTGCTAGAAGAATAAAGAGGATCAACACTCCACAACATCAGTGTAGGCACCTCCTTCCTTAACAAGACTTCCATTGTGCAAGAATTAAAACCAAGAATAAATGAGTGTGATGCCAATAAACAGAAAAGCTTCTACACAGCTAAAGAATTAGTCAAGAGTATCAAGAGACAACCTACAGAATGGGAGAAAATCTTTGCCTGATACACCTCCAACAGAGGGCTAATATCCAGAATATACAAAGAACTCAAAAAGCTGAACACCAAAACCACAAATAATCCAATCAAAAATGGTCTAGGGAACTAAACAGAAACTTCTCAATGGAGGAAG
Organism: Aplodontia rufa; assembly: GCA_004027875.1. NCBI lineage: Eukaryota > Metazoa > Chordata > Mammalia > Rodentia > Aplodontiidae > Aplodontia > Aplodontia rufa. The sequence goes on from PVKS010054555.1 coordinate 5,864, forward strand.
TCCAAAAAGCCAATAAATATATGAGAAAATTTCTACATCACTAGCAATCAGAGAAATGCAAATCAAAACTTCACTGTGATTCCACCTCATTCCAGTCAGAGTGGCAAAAAATGAAGAATAAAAACAGTAAGAGATGCTGGAGGGGTTGTGGAGAGAAAGGAACACTTAAACTATGGAACCAACCCAGATGCCCCTGCTGAATGAATGGATACAAAAACTGTGGTATATATATACAACAGAGTTCTACTCTGCTATTAGAATAATATCATTTGTAGCTAAATGGATGAAGATGAAAAATACTATGCTGAGTGAAATATCCCAAACTCAGAGACATAAGGGCCGATTGTTTTCTCTCATATGTGGAAGCTAGAGTAAAATCTAGACAGGTTGAAAGTTACCTAAGCTCAAAAAATAAACTCAACATAGGTGAATTTTCACATAAGCAGGGATAACCATAACTATGTACCTGGGAGAGAAGTGAGGGAGACAGGGAGGGGAGGGAAGCATTAGGTGGATTATCAACACAACTGGGAACACTCAACTCCCATGAGAAGCCCAACCATACACAGGTAAGCAGAGAAGATCAGAAAATTAAAAAATTAGTACACATGCATATGCTTATTTCTATCTATAACATGGGGGTAAAGCAGAAGACACATGGGGGGATGGGAGTGGTCAAAGTGGGGAGATCCTGCACTAGGATCAGCCTTAACTTACTTTGTCAATATCCATCTTTATATGAATATGTAACAACAGTTCCCTCTAATATGTAAGACTATGTAGAATGAAAAAAAAATCTATTTAAGAGCATGAGAATTAGGGAAGAATAAGTAGAAACAAGTTAAACATGCTAATATCGTCTCATATTTTACAGAAAAATATATTTAAGGGTGCACATTTAGAGATTAACTTTTAATAAGTAGATAAGACTGTATAGTATTTATACCACAAGAAGGAATCAAAGAATCTTTTAATAATTGACAACAGTCCTAAAAGGAAACAAAATTATACATATATACACACACATACATACATATACACATGTACATATCAGAAAGTATATTAAATAAAAAGAGTAACAAATAATGAGGACAGCAAAATTTTGGAGTATGCAGTACTAAAGATTTATTTCTCTACTGAAACATTGAAAACAAATAGGAGCTGTCAGAAACAATGTTATCAAAGCTTTGGAAAACATCAAATATTTGTAGTAACTGCTGAACAAAGAAAAAAGCAACTTAAAAATAGTACAAAAGTCTTGTGATGGTTTTACTTTCCTTGTTCCTCTATAGTGGTGATCTTACAGTGGCAGCAGCCTGAATGCACAGCGTGGGAAATTTGTCCTTATTAAAGAGAAGAGCAATCCTTACTTGCACACTAGTATATCTGTTTTAATCTTCATGAGGACTGAGAGACAGAGGCAATGAGCTTACCTTTTTTTTTTTTTAACTAACTCAGAACATAGGTTAGAAAAATAGTTGGCATTATTAAAAAATCTGGCAAAGCAAACTCACAAACTGCATCCTGGAGCAAAAGACTACAAGCTGAAATAAATGATATATTGCTTCAGTTCCAGAGCAAAATCTGCAAATATTTTGGGGGAAATTAGAATATTCAAAACACCCACCTATATATGTGAGGTATTTAGAAACACATACGTATTCTCAGGGCAAAACATGCTTCCAGAAAATATAGAAGGCTCTTAGTTTTCACTTTAAGCTGATCTCTAGGCTCAGTGAAAGTCTTTTAAGTGTTGAAGGAATATCCCTAGAAAAAAGTCAATGTGTGAAGACTGGGAGTGTTGTTTGGGGGTGGTGGTGAACATGCACACACTTGTGCATGTGTGTGAATTTTCTTTTCTATTTTTGTTTTATTGTGGAGCTACTGTTTTAGTTCTTGACGTTCAAGAAAATACCTGCCAAATATAAAAGAACAGATTTCAGTTGTCACATGTGACATGAAATAAATCATTTTAAATATAGTTTGAGGTGATTTATCTCAGTAATGTAGTACTTGCCTAGCATGCTGAAGACCCCGTGTTCTATCCCCAGCCAAAAAAAAAAAAAAAAAGTAGGGAGGCTGGAGCAGTGGCTCAGTGGTTATAGCCTTTCCTGGCAAGCCCAAGTACGCTAGTTCAAACCCCAACACCACAAACCCAACGAAGTCTCAGAGCAACCAAAGCCACATGAAAAACTAAATAAAATTGATTCTCTCTCTCTCTCACACTGTCCCTCTCTCTTTAAAAAAAATGTAGGGAAAGTAAATAAAATAAAAGCTATCACCTGCAAAATTAAAACACAATAAACCCTGCAAAGGAAAAAAGTCTGATTTCTAGAACTAACACATTAAAATGTTATATTATCTGATTTTCAACAACAAAAATCTATACGACTTACAAAGAGATAGAAAAAATATGGATAATTTGAAGGAATAAAATAGATATAAGCTTCCTTGAAGAAACCCAGATATAGGAATTTTTAGATAAAGATACTAAAGCAACTTTTAAAAATAGTCTCATTGGGTGGTGGCACACATCTGTAATATCAGCTACTTGGGAGGCTGATAAAGGAGATTTCCAAGTTAAAATCCAGCCTCAGCAAATTACCAAGACCCTTTCTCAAAATAAAAAAAAAAAAACCAAAAACAGGGATGGGGATAAGTGTTCTTGGGTTCGATCCCTGGTAAAAATAAATAAATAAATAAATAAATAAATAAATAAATAAATTGTCAAAAAGCTAAAGAAAATAGAGCAACAATGGGTGAATAAAATATCAACAAAGAAAATTTACAAATTATAAAATTATAAAAATGAATCAATCAGGGCTTGGAGCAGTGGCTCAGCAGTTATGGTGCTTGCCTGGAATGCTCAAGAATGTGAGTTCAAACCCCAGCACCACATACACAACAAAGTGTCAGAGCAATGAAAGCTGCATAAAAACTAAGTAAAACTGATTCTCCTTCTCTCTCTCTCTCCTCTCTCTCTCCCTCTCACTTTTTAAAAAAATGAATCAAACAGAAATGCTGGAACTGAAAAGTCCAAAAACTGAAATGAAAACTTTACTAGAAAGATACACCAAATTTGAGCAGGTAGAAGAAAGAATCAGAAAACTGGAAGGTACAGTATTTGGTATTGGCCTAAGAAACAGAAGGAAAAAAGGACAAAATGATCAGAGAAAAACATAAGTGTGGGATACCATCAAGTAGATCAATACGTGCATTATGGGAATTCCAGAAAGAGAAGAGAGAAAGGGATGAATATTTTAAAAAATAATGGCCAAAAATTTATTTTATTTTTTTCAGAACATCCAACATGTTTATTCACAGAATATATAATTGTAAACATTACAAAATGAATATTTATCCTTCAGAATTTGAAACAGAATTTTATCCAAAGTTAAGCAAGTAGCCATAAACTTTTGCTAATTTTTTTTTTACAATTTTTTTTGAGCAACCTTGCAAGATTTTAACAAAATAATATAAAATGTGTATAAGATGTGTATATATTCTGGTTATTGCACCTGTCCCCAGGAGTGCCCCCCCCATTACCCTCCCTTATCCCTCCCTTCCCCTTCCCACTATAACTCTAAAAAAAGTATTAGATTGTAAAGCATTACATCTTATCTGGATTTAACTCATGCTACTAGACCAACTTTCTCATTGTCCAAGGTCTAGTCTCCACCTCCACAGATGAGTGGAGACAATCGACCCTTAGATCTCTGGGTTAAACTGATTTTACTCATCATGATCTCTTCCATAACCATCCATTTACCCTCGAAGGTTGCAATGTCATTGTTTCTAATTGCTGTGTAATATTCCATGGTATAAATGTACCACAGTTTTTGGATCCATTCTTCCTGTGAGGGACACTGGGGTTGTTTCCATAGCCTAGCGATAGTAAATTGTGCTGCTATGAACATCGATATTGCTGTGTCACTGTAATGTGCTGATTACAAGTCCCCTGGAAAGATACCCAGGAGTGGAATAGCAGGGTCGTATGGTGGAGTCATCCCTAGTTTTTTAAGGATTCTCCATACTGCTTTCCAGAGGGGCTGTACCAGTCTACAGCTCCACCAACAGTGTGTTAGTGTGCCTATTTCTCCACAGCCCCTCCAGCATCTATTGTTGTTTATTTTCTTCATCTTTGCCATT
>PVKS010054556.1:0-10010 GCA_004027875.1 Aplodontia rufa
TCCCAATAACGGACCATATCAAAAGCTGTGTTATTATTTTAAAGATATGAAAATAGCTTGCCAAACTCTATCTTTGAAATTGTAAACAATATCTAAGATTATGTGCCTCTATCTCTTCTTTAAAATTGGATATTAATATATTTTAAATGACTAAATTTATAGACAAAATGTGGCATCTAGCTTTCATATATTTATCTTATTTTTAATTTCCTTTTGAGGTTTTATTTAGGACAAGATGTCAAGTTTGTGTAATATGGTTCTATTAGTTCTATATTGCTATATGATAAATAACTCAAAAGTACAGTGGCTTAAAATAGCAACTACTTTTTGTATCAATTTGCATGAGTCTGGAATTCAGGAATGGCTTACCGGATTGGACTCTTATGTGGTTGTAGTCCTCTGAAGGCTTGATTGGTACTATAGAAAGTCTGTTTCTAAGGTGCTTTGTTCACATGCCTGTTGGCAGGAGACTTCAGTTCCTTGTAACATGGACCTCATTCTTTACCACATCCTGTAGTACCTTACTTCTGTGATGAACAGTCCAAGATAGCATGTGGAGGAACTCACAGTGCCTTTTATGACCTTGTCTTTTAAGTAGCACACTATCACTTCTACCTTCTGATATTTATTAGAAGTGAGTCACTGAGTCCAGCTGACTTCTTCTTCTTCTTTTTTTTTAAGAGAAAAACAGAAGGAGACAGAATCAATATTTATTGAGTTTTCCACATGGCTTTTGTTACTCTGACACTTCGTTGTGCATGTGGGTACTGGGGTTTGAACCCGTTACTCACACATGCCAGGCAAGCACTGTAACCTCGGAGCCACCGCTCCAGCCTCCAGCCTACTTTTTGAAGAAAGGTATATCATAAAATGTGGGCTGGGGATATAGGTCAACGTCAGAGCGCTTGCCTAGCATGCATTAATAGTACCTGGATTTGAAACCCAGTGCTGGAGAAAAAGGAAAGAAAATGTGGACATATTTTAAAGCTGTTACTATATATTTTTTTTCCTAATTCTGATAGGCATATTTTGGAGCATCAACCACATTACTGTCACTGTTATTATTATTGGATGACTAATGTCTCTCTATTACCTGTACTACAAAGTTCCTCAAAAGGAGGGATCTGTTACATATTTTCCACATTCCTATTTCTTTGCTATCAAAATTGTACCTTTCTAATATTGCACTACAGAAATTTGTTATATTAATGTTTTGTGGTAGAATACCTGTCTTTCAGAGGTTATATTGACAGAAAATTCCTGTCTTAAGTTTGCTCTCATAAATTAATCATTATAGGTTTCTGCTTAAATGAGTTTTGATTTCTGTAAGTTTACTTATGTTTCTGTGTACTGTTGGGATCATTAGTGCAACTCCTATTATTTGGAATTATAAATACTTTTAATTTTGGAGAAGCTAAAATAGATTCAGGAAAAAAGAAAGCAATATTAGGGTTTCACACTGTAAGTGGCTGCTTTCCTAGTCTGTCGCTGACCTTATTCCTGGTGCGGTTTCATCTCCTCGGCTTTAATTGCTGTCTGTATAGAGCTTGTTTTCTCTCAGCTGCCATACTCTCTCTGCTTAGGAGAGTGCCTGTTTTTGTTCAAAGCTGTGATGTCTAAGTTCTTGCTTCGGTGATGGTAGTGCTGACAGTCTAAAGACCAAGAAGAACAAAATGAAAATTAGCAATTAGAAATACGACCCATTAGAACAGATTCCTTTATTGATGGTAGAAGTGTATAAATATATAATTGTAAATTTCCATTTTAATGGGGTGAAGAGTAGAAATAAAATTTGATGAATAATCAAGAGAATTCAATCCTCTACTATGTATAGGGAGAAATAAACATCACAATGAATGATTCAGGATGTTAAGATTGAATGAAAAGGTCAATGATAGTATTTTGACTTGTAAACTCTTTTGGGGAAACTTTAGAAGACATCTAGGCCTAGAAAAAACAGTGACTTTATTTTCTACATGGTAAATTTGAGGTGATGGTGAACTTTTTTTTTTTTTCTGTAGCTGTCTAATATCAAATAGAAAGAAGGAATTGATACTACTGAGGGAGGATGGTTGTGGAAATGCAGATTTATTTGGGTGAAATTTGACATGAAAAGGTGATAAAGCAGACAGCTGAATCTGTAGTTATCACTATACTTATGTGGTTGAAAGGGGATATAGAACCAAATATTCAAGGGAATTATTACATTAACTTACCATCTGATGTACCAAGGGAAAGAGTTTGGGCAAAAATAGATTGTAATTAAGAAGGAATATTGTTAAGCAAAGATGAATAGGGAGAAAACATGGCAAGATTTGAAATGGTGGGTATTGGAGTAGTTAGGCAGAGGTCTAACTAAATGACAAGTCTGTCCTAATGGAGTAGTTAACAGGGGTTTAGTAATGGAGACATTAACAGAATCTGTGTTCATATTCAACAGATTGGGCAGAATTTAAAAAAGACTAGCCAAGACTCTTGTTGGCTATTATATGGAGCATCTGGAACTTATATACGTTGGACATGATTAGGTCCATTGCAAAACGGCCATTTTGATGACTTTTTTGTAGTATTTATCCTATGATCCATATATTCTTATAACATACCCGAAAGAATGAATGCATGTGTCTACCACAACATGTGTATTTTTTCTAACTATATTTGTTACATGGGAAGAAGCCAATCTTTCATAAAAGATTGAATTAAAAAGGCAGCACACTCATATTTCAATACAGCAATAAAAAGAACAAACTACTACTACACACAAAAGCAGTTAATAAATGTCACAACTACACTGAAGAGCAAAACAAAAAACCAGACAGTGAAGACTACATACGATATGATCCATATATATATATATATATATGATACAATAACTGAGAAAACTGATTAATGACAACAGAAGTTAGATAGTGGGCAGCAGTTGGGGTGGGAGCAAGTTATTGTCTTCAGAACATAAAGATGTTGGATGAAGAGGAACAAAGTAAAATAAGGAACAGGGAACAGCTTAAGTACATAATTAGATGGGAAGTCAAGTCACAGACACAAGGTATGGAATTCAAGAGATGGGGAGACAGGATAACAGTATTGGCCAATATAACAAAATAAGGCCATGGACTCTCTCTTGTGTGAATTGCTGATAACATTGTTCATCTACTGAAGCACTTTAATAAAAAGGAAAATGAGTTAGAGGTAGAAAAACTATGCTAAGCATTGAGAAGAGGGGATCATATAAATGTAGGGTTTAATTGCTTTCTGCAACTTCTTCCCAGGATTTCTTATGCCTCAGTTATCCTCTTGGAAAATGTTTATTGAGTGCCTCTTATATTGCAGAAGTTGAGCTAGGTGTGAAGGATATAGAGTTGAGAGATAGTATCTTTGTTATAAGTGATTTATAGTCCACTGGAGAAAATTGTCAAAAGAACAAACAATTCTTTGTTATGATGCACAAGTATCATGGAAGATACAGAAGAGTTCTCAAGCTTCTGAGATGAAAAGAAGGCCTAAGAGAATTTTACGTGGCTCAAAGTACAAAATTGTGATGCATGAATCAATATGTTTGCTTAAGTGACCAGAGGGGTGGACAGAGGTCCCTACTGAAGGGGTTTGTGCAACATGTGCCCTCGGAGGCCTTCAAGCTCCAGAGTGGACACAGCAGGATTAGAATTGAGCAACTTGTCTGTAAAAGGGGAAAATGGTGCCAATTTTGTAGCATTGTGAAAATTATAGTCAGAAAGCCCTGTTTGCTCTTGTTTTAGTGAAGGTGGCCCTGTAATGATGGGAAGCTCTCAAAAGGATGAAAGAAATTAAGAATTTTTATTTTTATAAATTGATGTTGCAGCCCTGGGGGATTTTAGTGGAATCATGAGTTAGAGCTCTGAGTTCAAAATGAGTTTCAGGAAGATACTGAGGAGGGAGCTGTAGAAATTCAGGCAAATGAAGACAGTTTGGCAGGAGACAGTTCTGCACAGGTAAGAGAAGAGGGGTAGACCATATGTCTTGGAAAGTTCCTTAGCATGAGCCTTGAGGGAAAAGAGGTTATCAGAGTTTATGTCTGGATAATCCAGTGCAGTCTTTGGCCTTTCTAACTAAGAAAAAATACGCAACTGGCGCATCTACTTTTCTGTTTATAACTGCTTGCACTTTCTGATAGTTTTCCATGTTGTTTTGTCTGGTGTTCCAACTCTGACCGCAGTTGACACTTTCTTCTCAATTTCCTCTGCCGCTTCCCTTATAGATTGGGAGCTCTGGTGTTAAGCTTCCTGGACACCTTTTCTTCCTTGTCCTTTTCCTGTGTTAAGCTACTTAGCTGGTTCTTTGGATTGACTGTCTTGGACAGGTTGATTGTCTTGGAGAGGCTCCTGGTCATTGTTTTCTCCACAATCCTTAATTGTTTACTCTTATTTTGTCTCAGGTGTCTCTCAAATTCTCTTTTCATTACTGTTTCCTCCAAAACTCATTTTAGCATTTCATTCTTTTATACATTATGCAGGATACCAGCCTCAGGTGGCTCAACTATATTTTGAGACAAATCATCATCTATACGACCCCAGGAATTAATTCTTCTTTTTGGATGTTTCTGGTTCTGGAAGAAGGGAAAACTTTGTTATAATGCTAATAAATTTTTGTGGTTACATAAATAGCACACAGTATGGTCTCAGATTCTCTCCATATTAACATAACAGGTTGTTTCATCAGTGTATGTAAAAGAACTTCTAGAAATTTTTTATCTATGATATTTTTGTGAGGTTTTTAGTTAAAGTACTTACTAAATATTTGTAGAGATAATATCTGAAACATTAAATCTTAGCCATTTACAATAAAATTTTTTTAACAAGACAAAGTTTAACTTTGGAGCAATTATAACACTGTTTCCTTGTATCAATTGTATTCTTTCCAAACTCCACTTATAGTTCACTAAAACTTTCCTTTTGGTAAGGAAAAGAAAAAGAAAAATTTTATGCCCCAAATAGAAGTAGTAAAATAATTCTTTACTCATTGATTTGTTGAATTTATTTTGATCCAAAACAGCAGATTGTATATGAGATACAATATATGAGATTTAAGCAAGATATAATATATGAGGAAAGGTGTGAGATGGTGGTTATACCAAAAAAGTGTCACTGTTTAGTGTACCTGTATTCAAAGAATTTGAGTTAATGGAAAAAAAGAGATAAGCAACCGATAATACTATACAGTAATGCCATACTTTATTTAGATATGATTACTGGACATCTTAAGATGAATTGTCGGCAAATAATTTTTCTGGGCTGATTTCCTGATTAGTATTTAATTTCAGTTTTGCTAAGGCATAAATATTTGTGATACCTAAGAACTATATCATAGTATTTATATAAAAAATTTACACCTTCTAGAGATTAATAAGTAAAAGATTAACAATCTGAAGAAAAATGGTTAAAGTATGACAAAAGGCATTTTTGTGTGTACCTGTGGGTGCATGAATGTGTGCATGCACACACACACATGCATAAACCCAAGTGCCAGTAAACATACTAAAATATTTTATCTTCTCTCTAGGAAAATGCAAGGCAAGACTGGTGTTGATTTTTTTTTTTCCACAAGGCCTTTCTTTTCACTGAAGTAAAAGAAGCAATTTTTTTAAATTAAGGCACCTGGGGGGTCCCCATATTGATATTTGCCTTGAATCTTTGAATCTGAATTAATTTGCCACTTTTAAGGAGGCTAGACTCTGCTTATTTTCATTGGGAGGTTCTAACTGATGAATTTATTGGTCAAAAGTACTTTTCAGAAGTATTCTGTTCTGTGGTGAAGTGTATATGTACAAAAAAAATCAAGTTCTTTCTGATTTCAGTCTTTTTTAGGGTAATTCAGCTTTTCTTACAGTATATTTGGTAATGGAAAGAGGTCAAATACATTTTTGTTAAGAATTAAAGATCTTTTCTGCCAGGAGACTTTTTGATATGAAGCTTTCAAGTATTGACCTGTGATATTTGGTATCTCATAAAACACTTCTTATGTCATTTTCTACAACTGTTTTGATTTACTTCATATCTAAATGTCAGCAAATTCACAACAACTTTCACAAGCTTTTTCAAAATTAATACAGATATTTGGAATGTTAAATATTTTTTTTTTGAATCAGTGGAAACACAGGTGTATTTTAACATCACGAACTCATGACATAATCTGTCCACTGATACCCAGTAGTTAACTTTTAAATTTAAAACTGGATTTCAAATAGACAAGAAAATGTATCTCATTGTTATCTAAAGGCCAGACAATTTATAGTTCATTTTCCAAATTGGCTTATTGAATAGAAATGTTTTTTGGTCTTTTTTTCAGGTAATTGAATGGCTTATGTAATACAAGATCTCAGTTTAATTTTATAAGAAATACTGCATTTGATACACACATACAAATAAAGATGTTCTCTTGTGGATAAAATAGATGATTCAGTAACTAGAACATATTTCTATCTGTTTTATCATCTGGACACAGAACCATTAAAATAGGCTACCACATATATAGCTATAAGATGCTGTATTGCCTGTCTTTTCTCAGAATCAAATCCAGGATAAGAGAAGGCAAATAGGAGAATGATTGGAAATTTAAAAGTTTAAAGTGTAAGGAAATGGAAAATAGGCTGCAAATAATGGCAGATGGTTGAAGAATAAGATATAGATTTAAGATATATTCATCCCTGAGACAGCTATGTAATGCTTTTGCACAGAGTCCAATATATTCTTCAAATCTTTCATAATGGTTTGAAGTAAAAGACAGAAAAGGAACCCAGAACAGATAAAATCAACGTCTGGAGATATATCTGTGAGTCCTCAAAATAAGCCAGAAGGACCTATTGCAAATGGGATTTGGGGATTTCTTGAATGAATTCCAAATGTGATCTTTGTTAAATGGAAGGATTAAAAACTATGCAGACTCCAAACAAATGAAAGCAGTAATTGTTAATATGCAGGGGTTTTATTTGACCCCAGAGATATTAGATCAAATATAACTGGGTTTGCATTGCTTTTGGAAAATTGTAAGGCAATAGTTAGAAAAAAATATACAGTGAGATTTAGCATTTCAATTTGAGAAATAGTGCTTTGGTTCTAATGAGCAGATGCTCAACTGTGGATTGAGAGACCTGATGCAATTAAAAGATGTTTTTAGGTGGGAGGAGATCATTCAGCCATGTATCGTCTGTCAGATCTACCTTGGCCAGCTTTCTGTGTGACAGATGCAGTTATATTTTCCTAAGTCTATTCAGCCAGCCGTTAATTTGGCAGCAGTCCCTCCAACAATAACTTATAAGACCTAGGTTTGGAAGAAGATTCTGGTTTGTCTCTTTTATAATATAGCAGAGATCTGATGTGTCACTGCTGTGATACAAACATATGTGATACTAGGATGAAGCTCAGAGACTTTGTAGGAGAGAAGGTACAGCTGGAAGTTGGGAATAATAGGGGAGATTTTTAGTTAGGGGTATATATTTTGTTCTATACATGTGCATACTTAGATGCAGAGAAATAAAAGAAAGCTCTTTAAAATAAGGGAAATGTGGTTTTTTAGAGTAAACAATTCATTATAAGTGGTGTATCTTGGATGACACTAATTTTATTAAAAAAATCATACATGGGGAAGCAGGTGCATCTTGATCAGTAAAGTGGAGCTTTGAGACACCAAGTCATTTACTGGAGGCACAATTTCATTTCGACTGATATGCTTTCCCTGGTCCATTCTTTTCTTTTTCTTTCTTCATTTCTCTTCAGGTCAGAGACTGGCAGCATAATTAAAATCTGAATTATTTATGAAGAGCCATTAAAGTGGGTGGCTTGCAGATTAGTCAAAGATGGCAGAGCTGACACTAAGCTGCATTCCTTTTACTCTCTCACAATAAATGGTACCTTGACTATATGCCTTAAAAAGAAGCACATGGCCATAGAGGTTTTAAAACAAAATTATATAAAACATCGTGACCATTATATTGAAGCAATTATGCATATCTATAATTATAATGGACAAAACCTGATCTTTTATGTGTACATATGTACATAAAAGATGCCTTTCTGCCAATAATTCATTAATATTGAATAGAAATATAATTACCAAAGGGAATAATTTTTGGTAGATGTATAAAGATATGACTAGGACCATAAATAAACACACATGGTTATCATTACATGTGCAGATTTCTATTTGGACAGGGACATTGAAATAGTTCAGAAACATCTGTCACCCATGTGATATGTTGGGAAGCTAAAAAAACGGAAATGGGTGTCTGTTTTCTCAATAGCATTAGGATCTGTAAACATAAACACCATTTTTAAAATATGCTAATTAGAATCAGTTTGTTGGCCTAATGCAATTTTTGAAAACAGTGAGAGCCTACATAATAGTGTTAAACTAAAATGATTTCTACATTTTTGGAGGAAAAAAGCATCGTATTGTGTTTTTAACTACTCTTGGGGTGGGGGAATGGCATATTGTGACAGTTTCAATTCCTGCAGACATTGGTAAACCTTTCTCACTTTTGCTTGCTATGCCTGTGTAGATTTTATTCATATCATTTAGAGGAAAATCAAACCTACCATTGCTTTTTCTGCCTTTTTCTTTCTTTCCTTAAAAAAATGTGTAATAATGATGGATAATAGTTCTGGTGACACTAACCCTGAAAAAAGTTAAATATAGCCATATATTTCTTTTCATTTTTTAAAAATGTCTGTTTTAGGATATCTCTAAGCAGAATATATTGCTAATGTAATGAAATAATTGTTATCTATTTTTTTTAGTTATGCCATTTTTAATGTTATAGTTCTGTGGATAGGATCAAGTTCATGTGGGGTTTTTTTGTCTTTTATTTAAATATCAGAGTATTTTTTGAGTTGGTAACAATGTTTTTAAAATAACATCATTCAGGATTAATCATTTGAATTGATACTGAAGTTTCTTCTGTTTACCTGAAGCCAAATAATCAAAGCATTCTTTTGCAGCATGTGATGTTTATATGTAAAAAAAAAAAAAAAAAATATTTTCCTTCTTCTTGTGTTTTCTTTTTCATGTAAGACTTCTAATATCCTCTGGCAGACTTTTATATATAAGTCAATGTGTGCCATGTGATAAAATAATAACAATTACAGCATCAACAATAATGATAAACATTTATTGCTTTTTGTCAGTTGGTATGGACACATCTCATGTTTTGTCATTTTCAGAAGATGAGTTGTTTGGTCAGCTTCTGTCTTAGTATTTGAAATTGTTACCTCTCAATAAGTTACATAGGAAGAAAAGATGAACTCATTTTGAAAGTCAAGGTCATTGAAAATAAAGACCAGTAAGACAGACACTAGATTTTATCAACTCTTAAAAATCATTTACACCAAATTTTCCACTTAGAATACAAATTTTCTTTTACCTGTTTCTTTTACCTGTTCCTAGCATTCTTTCCTCCCCATATGGTGCTTATAATCTGTGTGATATGATTTTTTATTTGATGAAGAGAACACTATTCTTACATATAAGTGGAGTTATTACCTTCATGATATGATGTCAGGAATGATGGTGAAAACAGTGTTCTTCTCAGTGCTCATCTTATCTATGAGTAATTGTAAGGGGACTTCATCAGACATGTTAAATTGGAGATACAATGGCAATAGGTTACATTTTAGGTTGGCCTCAGGGACATTTGACTTTCTGAGAAAAATTGGAAAATAGTAGTTTAAGAAATCTGGGAATAAGACTTTTTTTTTTTTTTTTCCTAGAGAGAGAGGGTAGGTGGAGAGAGATAGTTAATTTCTATTTTTATTTTTGTCTGGTTTGTGCTTTTCCTCCACTTTGTTGTATATGTGGTACTTGGGATTGAACCAGAGTTCTTAAGCATGCCAGTCAAGTTCTCTACCATTGAGCTTCCTCTCCAGCCCCTGGTGGGAATAAGTTTCTTTTCTTTTCTTTTTTTTTTTTTTTTTTTTTTTTTTTTTTTTTTTTTTTTTTTTTTTTTTTTTTTTTTTTTTTTTTTTTTTTTTTTTTTTTTTTTT
>PVKS010054558.1:0-10004 GCA_004027875.1 Aplodontia rufa
GGGACACCCTCATGTCCCAACCAACTTGGCTGTTCTGTGTGGATGTAGGCCTTGGACATTTTCAGGACATCCACACCCAGGACCCCACTGGAGCCAACTAACCTGGCCATTGTACACTGGTCTAGACCTCAGGCTTGGGGCCTATAAGCACTTGCAGTTCACCAGGGCCCAGTATCCCCCAACTCCTGCTCCTGACCTGTTCAGTTGCTGCACATGTATCCACCCAGCCACAGCACATACCTACCATGTCCAGATATATTGGGCCAATACCCACTACCAAGGATTACAGATCCTGTCTTGGTGTGCAGGAGGCCTGCTCCAGCCCATCATGAGATCCTGGGATCCAGCAATATACCCTGGCTGTTGTACTTCTACAATCCAGCTGGCTGCCCCACACCCCCAGCAGATTCCAGATTGATGCCCTGGAACCTGGATCAATAAAGGAAACTCAATTCAGAGATCCTGAAATAAATTATCAAAAAATGAGGAATCAAAACAGAAAAGGTTCACCTCAAGCCCACAACTCCCCAAATAAGGAAGAACACATGGACAGTGAGAGGGATGAAAACCTAGAAATACTTACAATGATCTGATTACTAAAAGAAACAATGAACTAAAAGATTTAATGAAGGGACTAAGTGAGAATACTGAAGAGATAAAAACTCTATTTTCAAGGAAATAGTTATACTGAAAAAGGAATTAAGGGAGCGAAAATCTTCAGTCAATCACATTAGAACAGCAATGGAAGAATTTCATAATAGACTAACCTTGATAGAAAACAGAACCTCAGGTTTGGAAGAAAGAACCTCTGACAATGAAGATAGGATGAGTTAGCTTGAGATTCCGGATTTAAAAAAAGAAAAAAGACTAACAGAACATAAACAGAATTTTCAAAATATCTGGGATGAACTCAGAAGAAGCAATCTAAGTATTCTGAATACAGGAAGAAATTGAAACATAAATGAATGGTATAAAGAATGTGTCACTGAAATCGTTAAAATTTTTTCCCCATATCAGAATAGAGACAGAAATACTCATCTAGGAAGTGTATAGGTCACCCAATAGGCCTAATCAAATGAAAAGTTCACTGAGACACATCATGTTCAAAATGTACAACAGGGAAATCAAGGAAAGAATATAAAATGTGGCAAGAGAGAAATGCCAAATCACAATCAGAGACAAAACAATAAGGATCACCTTTGATTTTTCAACTCAGCCTCTAGAAGCAAGAAGATCCTGGAAGGAGATCATTGCATGTGTGAATGACCAAAACACACAGCCAAGAATACTAAACCTAGCAAAAATCAGCTTCAAATTCAATGGGAAAATAAGACTTTCATGGTAAGTTCAAACATGTAGCATTAATGAGCAGAACCAGCATTACAAAGAATCCTCAAAAATAAACTCCAAAGAGAAGAACAAGCAAACCATCCTCAGAAACCACAAACAGCAGTAGCTTGGCAGTTATGGTGCTGCCTGGCAGGCACGAGTACATGGGTTCAAACTCCAGCACCCATGTACCCAACTAAGTGTCAGAGCAATGAAAGCCATGTGAAAAACTCAGTAAAAATTGTTTCTCTCTCTCTCTCTCTCTCACTGTCCTTCTCTCAAAAGAATAAAAAAGGAAATTTAATAAAGTCACATGATATTAATAGACAACCAAGACAGCACAGAACTTGTAAAACATGATGACTATGAACCACAACCACATAATTATTCTAACACTGAACCTATCAAAAGACAAAAGATTAGTAGACTGAATCAAAAAACAAACTACAACAATATGGTATTTACAGGAGACTCAGAGTAAATGATATTCACAGATTGAGAGTGAAAGGATGGGAAAGAAGTCTACAAGGCATATGATCAAAGAAAGCAAGCTGGAGTTGCAATACTTGTATCTGATGAAGGAGACTTGGAGCACAAACTAATCAGAAGAGATAAAGGAGGCTGAAGACCATTACATTCTAGTAAAGGGAACAATACAATAGGAAGAACTGACAAAATGAAGAGCTAGTTCTTTGAAAAAATAAATAAAATTGGAAGATTCTTAGCTAATCACACTAAAAGAAGGAGATAATTGAAGCAAATTAACAAAATCACCAATGAAAAGGGAATAATCACCACTGACCCCATGGTAATCAAATGGATTATCAGAACACATTTTGAAAAACTATAATTCTCTAAGCTAGAGAATGTGGAAGACATAGACAAATTTTTAGACACATAAAACATCCCCAAATTGACACAGGATAATATTACAATACTAAACAGCCCAATAACAAGCACTGAAAGTCATATAGCAATTTAAAGCCTCCCAAAGAAGAAAAGCCCAGGACCTAATGGATTCCCCAGTGAGTTTTACTACACATATGAGGAGGAGGTAACCCTCTTCTTATCAAGCTATTCCAAGAAATTGAAAAGAGGGAACTCTCTAAAACAATTTTCATGAAGCTGCTATACTCTGATTCAAAAACCCAATAAAGACACATCAAAAGAAGAAAATTACAGACCAATAACCTGGTGAATATTTATGCAAAAATCTTCACTAAAGTTCTAGCAAGCCACACTCAAAAACACATCAAGAAGATAATTCATCACAATCAAGTGGGCTTCATTCCAGGAATGCAAGGTTGGTTAAAACATATGGAGAGCACTCAAACAGAATTAAAGACAAAAGAAACATGATCATCTAAATTGATGCAGAAAAGGCCTTTGATAAAATCCATCACCCATTTATGCTCAAAACTCTAAAGAAAATAGAGATTAAAGTATCTTTTCTTAACTTGGTAAAACCCTCAGCATAATACTAAATGGAAAAGCTGAAATCAATTCCACTAAATTCAGGAAAAAGGCAAGGCTATCTGCTCTCATCACTTTTATTCAATGTAGTGCTCAAAACCCTAGCTGGGGCAATCACAAAAAAGAAGGAAATCAAATGGATAAGAATAGAAAGAAAGGAAATCCAATTCTCCATTTTTACTGATGACATGATCCTATATCTGGAAGATCCAGAGAACTGCTTGAGCTTATAAACAGATTTGGCAAAGTAGCAGGCTACAAGATCAACACCCATAAAACAATAGCTTTCCTATATGCTAAAAATAATAGGCAGAAGAAGAAATCAGGAAATCAATCCCATCACAATATTTTTAGAAATAATAAAATACTTAGGAATTAATCTAACAAGGGAAGTAAAAGATCTCTACAAGTAAAATTATTGATTATTGAAGACAGAAATTGAAGTAGACCTGAGAAGATGGAAGGATGTTCTGTGTTCTTGGTTAGGAATAATTCATATAATTAAAATGGCCATTTTGACAAAAGAGATATACAGATGCAATGCAATCCCCATCAGGATTCCAATGTCATTGTTTACAGATATTGAAAAAACAATTCTCAAATTCATTTGAAACACCAAGAAACCCAGAATAGCCAAAACATTACTAAGCAAGAAAGATGAAAGAGGTGATTTTGCAATACAAGATCTAAAACTATAGTATAGAGCTGTAGTAACAAAAACTGCATGGTACTGGTATCAAAATAGGAATGAAGACCAATGGAATAGAATAGAAGACTTTGAGATAAACCCACAAATCTTTAAACATATGATCTTTGACAAAGGGCCAAAATATAACATTAGGGAGAAACAGCCTATTCAACAAATGGTGCTGAACAAACTGGATAGCCTTGTACAGGAAGTTGAAATTAGATCCTTATCTCTCACCTTGCATAAAAGTCAAATCAAAGTGTATCAAGAAACTAGGAATTAAATCAGCTACCATACAACTGCTAGTAGAAAAATTAGGACCAACACTCCATTATATGGCAGTTCACAATGACTTTCTCATTAAGACTCCAAAAGTAAAAATAATTAAAGTAAAAGAATTAATCAGTAGGATGCCATTAAATTAACAAGCGTTTTCTCAGCCAAATGATTGGTCAAAACTCTCAAGAAAGAACCCACAGAATGGGAGGTGATAATCATGGCTTGTGATTCCTCTGACAGGGACTGATAGCCAAAATTCAAAAAGAACTAAAAATACTGGATATCAAAAACACAAACAATCCAATCAATAAATGGGCCAGAGAGCTAAACAAAAACTTCTCAACAGGAAATCAAGCAAGCCAGTGAATACACAAGAAAGTGTTCTAAATCACTAGTAATCAGAGACATGCAAATCAAAACTGGCAAAAAGGAAGAATACAAACAGTAACAAATGCTGAAGAAGTTGTAGGAAAACTAGCCCAATGTTGGTGGAACTGCACACTGGTACAGCCACTCTCAAAAATTTATGGCTGGATCCACCATACAAACCAGCTATCTCTCTTCTGAATATTTTCCCAGAGGAGTTAGAATCAGCTTATTATAGTGACAGAGCAAAATCAATGCTCCAGGCAGCTCACTTTACAATATCTAAATTATGGAATAAACCCAGATGCCCCTCACTGGATGAATGGTTCCAAAAGCTGTGAGATACACACAGGAATTCCACACAGCTATTAGAAACAACAATATTCAGCTTTTGAAGGTAAATGGATGGCAATGGAAGAAATCATGGTGAGCAAGGTTAGCCAAACCCAGAGATTCAAGAGTTGAATGTTTTCCTTCATTGTGGAGGTTCGAACTAAAACCAGTCTTTGGTGAAAAGGTAGTCAAAATCATGTATTCAAACCACCAAGAGCATAGCAACTCATAATGTAGGGGAAACATATGTTGTAGGTAGAGGATGGGGGAGAGATAATGCAGGGGAATGGGAGAGGGAGGGAAGATAGGAAGGGATCTGTGTGGACAGTCAACAATGTAACATACTCTTTACCTCCTCTGAGGAGAAAAATAATACTTATGCAATCATTTAATTCAAGAAAATTCAGAATCATATTTATATGCGTATGTATATATACAGATTGTATGTATGTATACATATATATATGGATATTTTTATCTGTTATAGGGGTATAATATAGAAGAATCAAGAGACTAGGATGTGGGTGACATAGGGGTAACTATGGTTTTTGGATCAAAAGCATATCATATTATTACTTTGTGCACATTTATGATTACACAATTACTGAACTCCTTGGGAGAAAAGAAAAGAAATTTCAAATTCTATGACTTTTTAAAAGTGAACAGGTGACTTTCAAGGTGAGTGTATGTATTTGATGGTATGTAATATTTGCCCATGGTAAAGAGATTTATTGGAGATATGCCAAGGTAACATCTGGGAAAGCTGGTGGTGTGCAGTATTTAAATACCTTGATTTGTTATTTACCATTATTTGTGAGAGAAATTTGATATCCTCTGCTCTCAGAGTTTTAATGGAATACCTTGAACAGCTGCATAAGCACACAAAACAGTGTGGGAAGCAGTTTATATAAGGAATAAAGTGATATCCGAAAGTTTTAAATTACGGAGATATGCTAAGTGAGATGCTTAAAAAGAGTGATTGAATAGAACAGCTCCTACTAGCTAATATGGAAAAAAACTTTAAAATTTACTTTAAAAACTCTTGAATTCACTTGGAAGGTCTCTTATATTCTTCCAGGTATAGAAGGTAAGACCTGGCTTTGGTGACCAGGTGGCCAGTGTTAAATGGGGGCTGTCGAAGTCTGCCTCCAGACAGTTGTCTTCCTTTATTCACATGGCTACTACTTGGCACACTTAAGGACTTTCATTTCTGGGCATTTACTGACAATGAAGTTAATTTCTAAAAATTAACAATATGCTACAGATGTAGAACCTACCTAAGGAAAAGAAGGCAGGACAAGAGGAAAAGCAGCCTTCATAATTTGGCAATGTAAACCAGGCATGGTGGCACACATTTGTAATCCCAGCAGCTCAGGAGACTGAGGCAGGAAGACCACAAGTTTAAAGTCAGCCTCAGCAACTTAGGGAGGCCCCAGGAAGCTTATTGAACCCTATCTAAAAATAAAAAAGGAGGTGGTGTGTACTTGGGATATAACGCAGTGGTTAAGTGCACCTGGGTTCAATCCCTTGTCAAACAAACAAAAAAACAAACAAAAAAACCAAGGCAATAAAGTACATAGTATAGTATTGTAATAATTTGTTAAAGCCAATAAGTTCTGTTAACATAAACTGACTTTCGGATAAGTATGACTGCCCTGGGATATGAGGGACAAGGTACAAAAGTAATGTGATTTCACTTTTCTGAGGCTCAAGGTTTTATCTCACAGGATGTTTAACTAAACATTGTAGAAAATGATTTAGAACAAAGAGCTCTGAGGTTAAAGTAGAAATGAGTGACAGGGAAACCCAATACAAAAAGTTTTCCTAAATGATTTAGCTATAAGGGAGTAACTAAAATGCAGTATGCATTTTTTGATGTTGAAATTTTTTTATTTATTGCATTAGCTAAAAATCTTAGAGAATGTATATTATGTTTATTAACTATGAAAACATTACCAAGTTGGAAACTAATTTGCTGAAATAGAATCATAAGTATAATTAATGATATAAGTTCAGGAGAATCTACCTGAATAAATTGAGGGAATATAAATTTAGTAAAAATAGTTTTCTAAAAAGTGAAACAGAAAATGATCAAATCTGAATAATCAGTATATTAGAAATTATAAATAACAGTGTATAAACTAAGAACCTTTTTCTCAGCATAGATCTTATAACTCCCACCCCACCACAAGCCTTCTGAAAATAATATATTAAAGAACAGCTCAGTAGAAGATGTTTTGTGAGAGGCAGAGATGACCATATTCATTTTACTAGATGTTCAATATTAACTTGGCAATTTACTGGAAGTTTGAAAAACTTGGAAAGGGCACAGAAAAGAGAAATAAAGAAGTAGAAAATGGTTCAACAGGGGAAAGAAATTTTACTTGGATAAAATTAAAGTAGCACTAAAGAAGTGGAATGAAATGACTCTATAAAGTCATATAGCATGACTATTTCTAGTCACACTTGTTAGTCTCTGAAGAAGACCCATGTGGTTTTTAAAGTAAGAGAAATCGCTGTGGAATTCTGTTTGGAATACATAGTTTCCTAATTTTCCAGAACAAAACCCAGTGTCTTATATGGCCCTAAAGAGCGTCTCAACATAAAGCTTGGTTCTCCTGATTATATTTCTTTTTTCTTTTAATTTGTTCAAGATAGTCTTACATTTAAGAGGGAATCGTTGCCATACAATCATGAACAAATGCATAATGCCAGAGCAAGTCAAGGCTGATGCCATTCCATGGTCTCCTCTGTTTGGGTTCCCCCCAATCCCATGTTTCCCCCTACTTAACCCTGTGTTAGTTGAGCTTCTCATGGAAGTTAAAGGTTCCCCACTGGGTTGATACCCCCATATTACCACCCTCCAGAAGCCCTTGATATCCCTCCTATCCCTTGCTCCCTTCCCTAACACCATCCCTTCTTCCTCCAGCAGCCTAGGCAAGGTTCCCCCTGTTCATGTAGGAAATTCACCTGTGTTGAGGTTATTATTAGCTTTGCCAACTATCAGTCAGTCTGTTTCTGATTGTATTCTAGTTTCCACATATGAGAGAAAACTTTAAGCCCTTGAGTCTCTGAGTTTGGGATATTTCACTCAGCATAATTTTTCCATCTCTATCCATTTGGCTGCAAATGCCATGATACCATTCTCTCTAATAGTGGAATAGAATTCCATTGAATATATCTACCAAAGTTTCTGAATCCATTTGTCCAGTGAGGGGCATCTGGGTTGGTTCCATAGTCTGGCAACAGTAAACTGAGCTGCTAAAAACATTGATGAAGCTGTATTTCTATAATATGCCAATTCTAGCTCTTTTGGGAAAATACCCAGAAGTGGGATAGCTGGGTCATAAGGTGGTTCCAGCCCCAGTTTTTTGAGGAGCTTCTACACTGCTTTCCAGACTGACTATTACCAGTTTGCAGTCCCACCAACAATATGACAGCATTCCTCTCTTCCCATAGCCCCTCCAGCATCTGTCATTTTTTTGTTTTCTTCATTTTTGCCACTCTGCCAGGAATGAGATGGAATCTCAGTGAAGTTTTGATTTGCATTTCTCTGATTGCTAGTGATGTAGAACATTTTCTCATATATTCGTGGGCTTTTTGGACTTCCTCCATTGAGAAGTTTCTATTTAGCTCAAAACACATGGCTATTCCAGGACAGAAAATAAAGTTGCTCTCTGTTTCTCTGGAACTGAAATTGAAAGTGAATAATCAAGGCTGCTGTACATCCCTCAAGAGACACAGTCTCCCTCTTTTCTACTGTTCTTGGTTTCTCTCTGACTTATCTGCTTCATTCTCTCTCACCCATTTACAAGCTTTCTCAATTTCTTCTTCCTGTGCAGATGGTTTTCTCTGGTCCTCTTTTTGTATCCTAGTGTTTTGACTTCAGGACTTGATACTCTACCATCATTGTGTGTTTCTTTAGTTACATCTCTCTCTTTCCCTCCTTTTTTTTTTTACACTGTAATTTTTTGTATTTTTATTTTATTGTACTATATCATATAATTAGATTTCTTGAAACAGGCTGATTTTTGGGGAGCTCATATTGGCTGGTTTAGCCTAAGTTTCCTCTCTGGTTTTTTTTTTTTTTTTTCTTGTTTGTTTTTCAGGGCTGAAGATCAAACTCTGGACCTTGTGCATGCTAGGCAAGTGTTCTGCCACTGAGCTAAATCCCCAACCCCTCCTATCTGGTTTTAATCAGTAGTTGCCAGAGTTAGAAAGTACAGTTGGAAGCTGGGACTATCATAGTTAGCCCAGTCGGCAAATTCTGATTTTAAGACAAAAGTATAATCAGTGAAAAACAGTGAACAATTATAGCAGTGAGCATTCTCTTATTTATTAAAAGCTGATATTGATTCACAGAACTTTCAGACATCGAATTGGGCATTGGGAATAAAGTGTAGATAAGAAACATATCATCCTCACTTAATAGAATTGCATCAATTAGAGATTTTCACAGGGAAAATTACATCCAGTGGTGTTAGTACTAACATTCCAGAGTAGCTCTTGAGAAATTTTGAGGAACTAAGACATTTTGTAAATAATTTTATTATAATAATGTCTCAGTTGCAGAACATGTTATTGAATTTTCTTTCTCCTGATATTTTTGCTGTAATAGATTGTGCTCAGCATACTTAGAGAAGAGTTTTCCCCCCAGGACTTTTAAATACTGGTTTAAACCAGGAAGAAAATGTTAAAATTGTTAGAAAATAGCATGGGATATTTGAATTGCAGCTATCCCTGGGTTAGAAGGTACAATTGCATGTCAGAAAAATTTTGAGTTTATGACTGAAACTTTTGGATTTTAAATTTACCCAATTACACTGTAACAAAGTATAGAAATTTAAATTATTATATTGCTCATGGAAGGATAGGTTTGTGGTAGTAATTTTTTTTCATTAAATCTTCTTTTAGTTCATTGTTCCTTTTTTTATTAGAAGTATATAGAGATACAATTGAGAGGGAAACATTGTCAAACCATCAGTAACCAATGTATATATACTTCATTATCCAGGGGTAATGCCAAAACATGGATGACCACCTTGGGTTTCACCTGTTGCAGTTTCCCCCAGAAGAACTCCTGCTTTAAATGGGTATTTCATGGAGGAATGACATCAGCTTCTGGAATGGTTCCCCCATATTCCCATTCTCCAGTCTCCTATGAGTTCTTCATACACCCTCCTCCCTCCCCATCCCCTCCCTATGCCTCCAAGTATCCTAGGTAGCCATCCTGAGAATCATACAGTTTGAAGTATTGTTAGGTTAGCCATCCACCCTACTGATTCTCCAAGTATTCTAGCTTCCACAGATGAGAGAAACCATTCGGCCCTTGAGTCTCTGAGATTGGGATACTTCACTTAGCATAATTCTTTCCATCTCCATCCATTTGATATCAAAAGCCATAATATCATCTTCTCTAATGGCCGAGTAGTATTCCATTGTATATATGTACCAAAGATTTTGTATCCACTCATTGAGTGAGGGGCATCTGGGTTGGTTCCATAGTCTAGCAATAGTAAATTGAGCTGCTATAAAC
>PVKS010054559.1:0-10021 GCA_004027875.1 Aplodontia rufa
GTGTAATGAAGGGAGCAAGTAGGAGATGGTTGTTTGGAAAAGCAGACAGCATGTGAATCAGGCCATCCTGACACAGTGGGCATAATGAAGACCACGCACCCTTGAAGAAGTCCCCAGGATTATCCCATGTGTAATAGATTTACGACCACGGATGGCAGAATTGTATTTTCTCAAGTCACATTTTGTGTTGTTCAGAAACAGCTGGATGGGGGAAAGTGAAAGGCAAGAGAAGACCAGAGTGGGAAGACTGGGGGTGCAGGAAGCAACCCCAGGGGCTGTTCTTCAGGCTCTGGCTTGCGGGATGAGGGGGCCTCTATTTCACAGTCTTGCTCTTCCCCCCAGGACTCAGGCTTCCCACTGGAGTCCCACGTTTCCTAGTAGCCACAGAAGTGACCACCAGGTACAGGAAGGCAGTGAAAGTGCTTCGTGGCAGTTGGAAGTCGTATTTGAATTTCCACTGCATTACTCTCTAGCTGAGCGAACTCCCAAGCCTGTGAACGCCAGCTTCTTCATCCAGAATGTGGAATGATGATAAAGATTACCTCTTTATAGGTTGGCATGAAGCTAATCTTTTCTATAAGTTAATGTGGCAGACTACATAGTATCTGTGTAAAAGCTGGTGGTTATCATTTTGTTGTTTAGTCAGCTTTCCATTACTATAACAGAATACCTGAGATACATCAACATAAAAAGAGGAAAGGTTTATTTGGACTCACAGCTTTGGAAGTTCCAGTCCATGGTCAGTTGGCCGCTGCTTTTGGGCTTGTGGCAAGGCAGCACATGACTGCAGGAACATGAAGTAGAGCAAGCTGCTCACCTCATTGTGGCCAGGAAGCAGAAGAGGGGTCCCATGTTCCTTCCAAGGGCATGTCCCCAAGCCTTTCCACTAGTCCCCCGCCCTTAAAAGCTCCCACCACATTCCAATAACATGAAGCTGGGGATGAATCCTTTAACACGTGGGCCTTTCCAGGACTTTTAAGATCCAAATTATAGCACTGGTAACCAAACCCCAAGTCTCTCCAGTGATCTCCCTGAAATGCAGATTCTGAGTCAGCAGGTCCGGGAGGGGCCAAGAGTGTGCCCTTCTCACAGGTTCCCAGGAGAAACGCGTTCCCAGGTGAAATGGATTCCCGGGCGTGACTTCATGGACCCCACGTTGAGGAGAAGGATCTAGACACTCCCTCTGGCTCCTCACAGGCTCCCCTTTACTCGTGCTCACCACCCGGCTATCCTCTGCTGCTCTGCTGGCCTATCAGGATCTCCCTGACTCTTGGGAGCAGGAGTCTGAGATGATTTTTTCCATTCTTCTGAAACCTTGCTCAGTGTGCTAGAATCACTGGTATTGGAGCCAGGGCCTCGTGCCTGCTAGATCAGTGCTCTGCCACTGAGCCACAACACCCAGATCCAGGGACTCTCGGTCCCTGGAGACCACACTCAGCCATCAGAGCCTTCTCAGTCTCTAACTGATTTCCACTGTAGAGTGGGTTGAGCTGCCGAGATCTTCTCATGACATCTGACATCTTGACACAGATCCTCGTCTATTTATATCTAAGAAAACAAATGTACCTTGAAAGTGGAGGCTGGGTTTTACTGATCTTTAAAGCTCATGAAGCTCTTAAGACAGCTTTCAAACTTAGAACTTAGGTGACCTTAGAAACCATCTGTTGAATTGAGTTATATGTCCACAGAGTTTCAAGCACCGTGGGAAGGAATAAAGTACTCTCATTGGTAAGTATTTTGAAGTAATTTACTTGCTTCTGATCATTTTTTAAGTTTAATCAATCATAATTTCAGCCATAAATATGTATATTGTCAGGAAAATGTACACATGCCTTGGATTATTTGCAGCTATAGGAACAATTTCCAATATAAAAACATCAATTCCATAACTATGGAATAAATTAAAAGCACTATGTGTTCCAAGACACTGAGAGCAAATTCTCATGTGTCGTAGGAAATATCATGTTTGTGCTTTGCAGATATCAGCAATCTGGAATAACAAACTTTTAGTACTGACATTTATTTGTTTAGGTACTACTAGACATTGAACCCAGGGGCGAAATACCCTGTTATACCCCCAGTCACCCCACCCCAACCCCTGATGACCACTTATTTTTTATTTTTGGTATCAGGGTTCCCCAGGGGCACTTAGCCACTGAACCACATCCCCAACCCTTTTCATTTTTTATTATGAGACAGGGTTTCCCTAAGTTGCTTAGGGCCTCACTCAGTTGCTGAGGCTGGCTTTGAACTGGCCATCCTCCTGCCTCAGCCTCCTGAGTTGCTGGGACTCAGGAATGTGCCACCATGCCCAGATCCTTTTTTTTTTTTAAATTTGAGACAGGGTCTTATTAAGATGCCAAAACTGGACTCAAACTTGTGATCTTCCTGCCTCAACCTCCAAGTGATTAGGATTATAGGCAAGCATACCACACCTGGCAAAATTAATTTTTAATTGACAAAATTGTATACATTTATTGTATAAATACGATGTTTTAAAATATGTAGGCATTATGGAATACCCAAACTGAGCTGAATAACATGTATAACTTCACATATCATTTTTGGATAACCTTTAAATGTGGATAAGATTATTTAAAATTGTGAAATAAAAGACAATTTATCAGTCCTCCTATTTCAAGATATCACATGGAACTATTGCGTACTTTCTGAAAATTAATTGGCCAATTTTACCTTTCTGCCTAAAGGAAACTGCTCCTTATTTCGAGTGTAATTGAATGTTCCTATTCTTTTCACTTCCACATCCTAGAAGAGGAATCAAAAGGACACGAATCCCGTTTTCCACGTCTGCAGCTGCACACACGGCTGGACCCCCAGGCGTGAGACCAGTCACCGATCAAGGACGCTGGAGAAATGGAACACTAGCCTGGACTGGGAGATTGCGACAATATGTGCACACATTCACGAGCATACTTGGCACCACACGTTTCGGTTCTGAGGATCCAGACATGTGCGGGAATTCCTAAGTCAACAGCAGAGCTACATCTGAGCAGCTTATGAGAAAGCCTGGCAGAGGCCCATCTGGGGATGGAATTAGAAAATCCCTGTCTGCTTGGTCCTGTGTCTAGCTAGGCTGTTGTTGGGTAACAGGATTAAGCTAAGAAAGAGGCATTCAGAAAGCAAATACCAACGAGGAATTCTGTCCACCTGTCTTCAGAAACTCCAACATCTGTATTTTGAACCATCATCTTCAGGGGTCCCTGCAGGCATGGGGGAGTCTAACCATTCCCAGAAGGACTGACTGATGTCAGGAGAGTTCTAGGCAGTAAAGGAGAAGTGGGGAGGATGAAGGCACAAGAACAAAAAAACAAACAAACAAACAAAAAAAAAAAACAAGAAAGAAGTCAAGGTGAACAGAGAGAAAAAGATGGAAGGAAGGGAAGAGCAACAAGCTGGCAGCAGCGGTGAGCATCCCAGGTATTGCGAGGGAGGAATTGCTCCAAGGTCACTATTTCTAATGACTCATTTAATCCATGGCAGCAGATTAGGTGAAACAACAGACAGGTTAACTTCCCAGCATCACGCATGCCCTACGTGGGGAGCTTGGTTTCTTGGAGGTGAATCCAGGTGGTTTAGGTCCGCTATGCACTATGGAGATGCCACTCCACACGATGCTGAAAACGGAGCTGAGGATCTTACCATTTCCCTACTGCACTCCTAGCTTCTACTTATTTATAGCTGCATCCCACAGTGAACATCAGCAAAGCCCCAGTGCTCGAGACACTTGCCTTCCGGGGGAATGTGAGTCCTTGATATGTGGTCGGTAATTGTGAACGACGGTGCTGAAACCAAACAGTGAGATAAACTGGGCTTTGCTGCTATAGTACGTGGCTTTAAAAACCAAGCAACAACACAGCAGCGTCCACAGGCAGCAAACTTGGGTGCCCAAGAAAGAACCTTCACTATTGAAGGTAGGTGTTCAACAAACTCATAAAGTAGGAAGAGGTATCATTTGATAGGGAGGACAATAAAAAACGAAAAAAAAAAAAGAGATGGAAATCACCCCGAGGAAAACATGAACAAGTACAAATTAGAAAGTTCTGGGAAACCCAGATGACCCGCATTCTATAGGCAAGCTAGAACTTGTGGTGCCCCAGGGTCCACACCCTACATAAATACAAAATTTATGTATTTATGTCTCTATCTATCTATTTTAGTACAGGGAATTGAACCCAGGGTCTCGTTCATGCTAAAAGCAAGCTCCACCCCTTCAGCCACAACCCCAGCTCTCCTGCAATGTTACAACCCATCAAGTTCCAATGAAACTTGATTCATACATAATAATATTGACAACTCTGGAAATAAATGCTACACCTGGGTTTTTTGTGTTGCTAACCAACGTTGAAATCAACCTGCTAAATGGAGCTCTGTGCACTGGAAACATCTCTTGAAGTCCTTTTGCCAGCTCTCAAGCTAATGGGTAAAGGTTGGCATTTAAAGTGCACTGTAGTTTCCACTCCGCACTGTAGTTAGTACTTCGTTCCACGGTGTCTGAAGAACATGTCAAAACAATGGCAAACTAGACCGATGCCTTTGGGATCAGAGGGTGCTTCAGGTACAGTAGTTCTGGCCATTCACTTCTTGATAGACAAGAGTCGTTAATTTCAGTAAGAGAAACACATGTGGTTGGAATGCTTCAGACCCATAGATGACTTTAAATCTCTCTTCCATTCAGAATCTTCTCTGTTTTACGGCTGAATAGGATTTGGTAGTTTCGGATCACTGTCTGCAGTAACATCAGCTACTTCTCAGGTTGTAGAAAGAACTATTTGTTTCTCTAAACACATAACCTCACACCTTGGATTTCACAGTCTATTGAAATCAAGGTCAACTGGAAAGCAATATGCTGCTTCCATTCTTTATGTGGCTGCAGACTGGAATTAAAACCATTGGCTGAGACGACAGCCCAAAATATCATATGAAGTCTGGGATCTGGCAAATTTGCCTTTTCAACCCAAATATGTTGGGTGTGTTTGGATTTTGCTTTTTGATCCTACTTAACTATGCCAACTCGAATTAAATTAATGCAAACTTACCAACAGAGGATTTTTGTTTTCTTCCTCAGTGGAAAAGTTCCATGTCCTAAAACTATTCATGAATTTATAAATAAGAGCATTTTTCTCACAGAAAATATTCTCATCCTCTTTACATGGATTCTGAGTACTATTGCTCAACTTTTACTTTCTTGTTTCTTTCATCTTGGGGTTGATTAGCTCTGAAAAAAGAGATTTATTAAAATAATATCTTAATCTGATTAAAACAAATGTATTAGTTAAAGTAAAACTTTTTTTTTTCTACAGGGGATTGAACCTAGGGACACTCTTCCACTGAGCTATATCCCCAGATATTTTTGTTTTTTATTTTGAGACAAGTTGTCCAGACTGGCCTCTAACTTGTGATCCTCCTGCCTCAGCCCCCTGTGTAGATGAGAATTCAGGACTTTGCCACCATTCCAGGCTAAAGAAAACTATTTTAAAAGATGTTCTAGGTACTTCATTATTTTTACACTAAAATTAAATGTGAAAAATTTAAGTTCTAAACTAAAATTGAATACATTTAAGAATAATTCTTTCAAAGTATTGAATATTTGAATATTTTCCTAACAACATTTTAGAAAAAAAGTACAAAGCAAACCCAAACAAGAAAGAAACAGAGTGTTAAGGAGATTTGGCCTTTGTATTTGAACAACACAGCCATAATCTTGACTGTGAATTGGCATCATTAATTGGTAAGATAATTTTACAGGTACAAATCAGAGAACTAAGATGCCTGCTTTTGGATTTGTGCCTAAGTTTCTAAAGTTTACAGTTAAGACCAAAAATCTTTTCACCCTGTTAATGCTGCCAGAGAGTTAGATATGAACGATTGTATGAGTCTGAGCAACTTTGTGAGTTCTAGCCATAGCGCATTCTAGAAATACCCACCAGCACCTTTCTTGTTTTTTTTTTTTTTTAAATATGGAGACTATTAAATCTATGATGCTGGTTTGGTGGAAGTCAGGTTCTTGTCCCCCAGAGACAAAGAATGAAGCTGAGGTTCACCAAAGCAAGCATAGCAGACAGGTATTTAGGGAAAAGAGCAGACATTCCCCAAAGTGGGAGAAGGGAACAGAGCCAAAGAGGGGGTGGGACTTGCCTTTTTTATAGTTTCATAGCTATTGTTTTCCCTCTCCCAGGCCTAGGAGCATGGACGTAGAAGTCCTGGCTAGATCTAAGCTCGCACCTGTGCCTGGGAGCGCCTTTATGACAGAAGGAATTCAGTGCCTTTGATAGCAGGGGTGTTTCTGAGTTGGGGCCCTCCTTACTAGCACTGGGGATGTCAACTTGATATGCATATGTGTTCATTAGAAGCATCAGATGTTCTTTGTCCTCTTAAAAGAAAAAGAACTGGTTTTCTCTTGATTGACACAAAGTTCCAATTACACTTTCCCCCCTGCCTCATTCCCCCCTCAAATTAAGGAAACTTTTACTGCTTTAAGAGGGAGATGGGGCGATGACTAGTCTCACTGCTTCACACTGAGAGGGGACACTTTGGGGCAAGCAGTTTGGTTTTCCCTTTAAGAATGTTTGGGTCAATTGAGGGGTCCTTGAAAAAGGTCATGTGATTGAGAGTCTAGGGGTATACAGAAAAGGCATCTAATGTAGTGAACGAAGCCACAGCAGCTGGATCTTAAATGACAGAGTGTAAGGATTGGACATCACAGAGTGCAGAGTGACTGTTCCATTAATTACCTTCCAGGGCACATAACATTTAATTTTTTACAAAATCACAGGTGTCCCCTTGAGCTGCAGTTAAGATATAGGGGCAAATACTGGGGTGAGATAATCATACCAGCAAACACAAAACACAAAACACATTCCAGAATGAGCCTGCCTATGTGAAGGAGGCTAGGAAGACTCGTGAGTCTCAGAAATGCCTCAAAAAACCTGGTGATTCTGAGTCTTTTGTGATAGTTATCAGGCACTTCTGTCTAGGAGCCTTTTCTTTATAGCCTCCAGCTTTATGTACTTTTGGTAATGCTGGCACTAAAGTACCATTGTCTTTTCCTTTAATGTCTATGTGTGGCTGTGCCTTGGTTATACTCTCCTGCCAGGTATTTAAGACCAAGACAGTCTTGTTCCACCTATTGATAAACGTCGGCTGAGATTTCCCAGAATCATTCTTGGGGGACTTGTGAAAAGCCTCTTGGCTCATCTACCAGTTGTGCCATCTGCAGGATAGATCAGGATCTTGCTGACCACATGTGGCTTCTCTTGGAAGCATCAGGGACATTGCCCTTCTCTGATAATCCTCTTTTTGCAGCATATACACTAGTTGGCTTTCTGTTCTCTAGGGTCACTTGTTCCTCTGATTGGGAAGTCATGTTACCTAGAGTTACCAAGCGTGTAGAGAAATCCCATTGTCCCCTGAGTTTTAGCTGACCAAAGAGGGTAAGCATCAAAATATTGACTATTTTCCTTATTCCTTTAACTTCTTTGCCTTTGATCTCTTGGTTTTGGTGTTAAACATCTAGCAGGCTGTAATCATTCTAGTAAAGAAACATGCAAACCATCTTTGTCAGATTAGAGTGCACTTTTAGATCAGATTAGAATCAGTCCAGGTATTTAAAGAATGTGTGCATGAGATCCTCAGGAAAAAGTTTTCAGGGTAAAGAAGAAAAAGTTTTCAGGGTAAAAATGCACATGAGACATTCCCATTTTCCTTCCTCATGCCCAACTGGAGAGAAGAGGGAATAGCAGGAATTAGGGTGTTTCCCAATGTTCCTGGTAATACCAGGCTCCTTTTATAGACTTAATCTCTGAGCTTGGGCCAATGCC
Source organism: Aplodontia rufa (assembly GCA_004027875.1). Taxonomy (NCBI): domain Eukaryota; kingdom Metazoa; phylum Chordata; class Mammalia; order Rodentia; family Aplodontiidae; genus Aplodontia; species Aplodontia rufa. Next base: position 7,839 of record PVKS010054559.1, read on the forward strand.
TTAATTGTCCCAAGGCAGAATGTCATCAGATCCCCGCTCCTGTTATCTAGAGGGAGCAACTTACAGAGAGCAGACACTCAGAGTTCAGAGTACAGTAGTAAGCGGTCTTTTAGGTTTTAGTCAGCTGCTTGGATTTAAAGGAGGCACTTCAAGCTTTCCCCGCCCCGCCCCGGTCTCAAATGGGTTTAGTGGTTTAGGCACTAGGTCATGTACTTTGCATTTTAGATGGCTATCAGGCAGGTAATTAGCAGGCATTTCCTTCCCCTTTTGCAAAAACAATTAAGCTGCAAAATGATATTAAAGTTTATAGTTTACTCTGGTGACCAAAATTCACCATCAGAGAGCTTACATTGAGGCAGAAGAAAATGAGGTGCTTTTTCTTGGGCATTTCTGAGTTGTGCAGGGTAGCTTTGGACCTGTTATAACTTGTGAGAATGAAGCTCCCACCTGGATGTAGAGATGTCTCTTCCCCTGTACCCTGCTGGATTTATTGTTGCATTACCAGGGAGGATGCAAAGATCTGTTTGCCACATACCAAAGACCTCAGCGCATCCAGACTTCAGTGGCCATTCACTGGTATCCTCTTGGTCACTATAAAACTTCCACATACAATGCCCCACAACAGAAAAGCAGCCTACGGTCAGTCAACTGTGATTAGGTCATCCTCTGGTACTACTCTTGAGGCTGAAGCCTCCCTCCGAATAAAATTAAAAGTGCAAAAGAGAACAGCATGGGCACTCGCACTAGGGAAACTGTCTCTTTGGCTAAGGGGCATCTCCCTGACCTTGGAACCTCTGATGGCCTTCTGTGACCTCTAGCTGGGCCCTCACTCAGCATGGAGGATATTAACTTCTTGATGACTATCTAATCAAGGGAGGATATTTGCCTACTAGTTGTGACTTTAAAATTTGCCTTACACTTTTCCCTTTCCTTGGGTTCTCCTACTCACAGGCCCATGATTTTGTATTATGATCCTCAATTTGAAGTGGGAGGCAAGCCTGTTATTGCTTTGGGTGGTAGTCCCACTAGAGAAAATAAATGATTTGGCTTCTTGAACTAAGAGAGATGAGAGGTATTTTACTTTATTTATTTATTTATTTATTTTTTAAGAGAGAGGGACAGTGAGAGAGAGAGAGAGAGACAGAAAAAGGGAGAAACAACTTTATTTAGTTTTTCACATGGCCTTAGTTGCTGTAACACTTAGTTGTGTACGTGGTGCTGGGGTTTGAACCCGGGTCCTCATGCTTGCCAGGCAAGCGCCGAAACCGCTGAGCCACCGCTCCAGCCCAGAGGTATTTTACTTTAGTTGAGACAGACTGTTTGATTTTTTTTTTTTCCTGCCAGATGAGCGGGGAACAGAGGAAAAGGTGTCTTGTGAGAGTCCAGAGCAGGCAGTCTAATTTTAAAGCTAGGGGAGCTCTATCTTGGCAGTTTCTCAAAATGAGTCCCTGCTTAAGAGGTGGATATCAGGGATAGACTTAGAGTAAAAGCATTTCTGAAGAGAGAGATTGCTCGGCTCATGCTCTGGGGATTAATAGGTCATCTCTTTCCCAAAGACCTTAGATTAGACCAAGACTTCATCTCAGGATCTGAGATTCATCAGGTGCAGGTGACTTCCACCTTTGGACCAAGTCAGTCAGGAGCAAAGAGACACAGACAGTGGTCAATGCTGTGCCCCCGAGGGCTGTCGGGCAGGCTCAGGACATGAGACCTTCTTGCAGCACTGGAGAGTTGCCCTGGTCAGCCACTTCCAGTTGTCCCAAGCCTTCCACTGTCCCACGCACCAGCTTTATCACAGAGAAAGGAAACTGCAGCAAGTCAGGACCAACATTCCCAAAGCTCAGATGAGGGGGGGATCAGTCCTGCCTGTTCAGAAGCCTGAACTTGAGCTTTAAGACCGGCAGCCATGATAACTGATCATGGGAGCCTAGTATTTAAAGAGAGTTCATCCACTACTGATAAAAGCAGAGTTATCTTCCTACACGTCTGCAAAGTCCCAGTTTATGAACAGAAGGGACTTAAGCCCTTCCTTATAAGCCTATGTAAAACAACCCCCTCTCAATGGCTAAAGTCTGATCATCAAGGGAAGGGGGTGCCTGGGAGGAGGGAGCATTGCAGGAAGAGTGCATTTGCCTCTTTCAGAGGGGCATGTTACTGGGGCATTCACTCAGCACCATCCAATC
>PVKS010054560.1:0-10004 GCA_004027875.1 Aplodontia rufa
CCACCACCACCATAATCACCACCATCACCACTATCACCATCACCACCACCACCATAATCACCACCACCACCACCATTACCATCCCTTTAACTATCACCATTGCTACTACCATCACTGCCATAACTACCATCACTTACACTATCATCTTCACCATCATTCCCACCATCATAATCTCTACCACCACCACCACCATCACCACTACCACCATCACCACTGGCTCCCCATTGCTCACCACAGTCCACACATTGTGCTGAGTATTCCGTATCTGTCATCATCACAGTAGTCCTTGGGAGCATGGATGTTATTCTCCTCATTTTGAGATGAAACAACAGTGGCATAAAGAAACTAAATTGTTTGCTTGGGCCCTGCATCTGACGGTGGGAGATCGAGCGCCCTCACTGGGCACTGTCTCACTGCTGGCCTGTCGCCTTTCTTTGTCCCAGAAAGGCTGGTCCCGTTTGCTTTTTGTGCCGTTGTTCTCAACCACACCTAGCTGGGGCTCTAATCTTGGGTCATGAGGCCGAGGTCTGTCCATCGTCCTCCTGGGACTGGGGAAGTCCTGGGCTTCCCTGAGCCTTCCCTTCTGCACCATGAAGGAGGGCAACAAGACCCTCAGCACAGAAGGCCCGAGGGCTAACGGATGCTACTCATCAAGCACCTCATGGTGCCTGGTGGACAGCGTGCACTCAACTAGCACTTTTATACTTATAAGCATTGCATGCACCTTAAAGTTGTCCCTGCATGGTGTTGCAGAGATGTGTACTGGACACCTGTAAGTGTGTGACTCTGTGTCAGTGCTCAACATCCAGGGCTGAGCAGAGGCCATCCCACGGCAGGCACATACAGTCCCCCAGGGCCAGCGTCGTGGGCAGAATTCCTGGCCAGAGCACAGGGCCTGCAGGAGAGAGAACCAAACCAAACCAATGCAGCTCAGGATTCAAAAAGCGAGGGGAGGGACACAAACAGCGCCCAGCAGGGAGGCACAAGGAGTGGGGAGGACACCACTGGGCCAGAGTGGGAGAGGGGATGAGTCCTATAGCGCTGTTCAGTAGTCTGCGAGGGTCCACCGGCGGGTGCAACCAAGGACAGAGCGGGAAGCAGCGGGGGAATGCAGCCCACCAGAGCTGACCAGTTTCCCCGAGGCGGAAGATTCTTCAGCTACTCCCACACAGAGAGCAAGGGCCAGTGGCTTCACAGGAATTCAAAAGAAACTTCTAAAGAGCAGGTCCTCCCAGTGCTAATTAAACTGCTCCACAGCACAGAAAAGGAAGAGAAAGAGCCACACGATTTTCATAAAGTGAGAATAAGAGTTTTTTAAAATTTGACAAAGATCGTATAAAAATAAAATGACAGACTGGTCTCACTTATGAATATTGATGCAAAATTTTAAATAAAATATTGTAAAATAGGATCCAAGCATTATGCTAGAATAATAGCACCCTATGTCCACTTGGATTTACTCCAAGAAGAATGGTTCAGTATTGGAAATCTGCTTATATTATCCTTCATGCTAATCAATAGAAAGCAAATTATTTCTGATGCTGAAAAGTCATTTCACAAAATTCAATGGCCATTCTTAATAAACACTCAACAAAATAAGAATCGGTGGCTAGTCTCTAAACATGCCTATTTATAACCAAGTCCCCAGTACGTACATTTTCCTTATGTTGAAACATTAAAAAATGAAGCAAGGACACCCACCAGATCACTACTGCTGTCATGCACATTGACCAAAGCATTAGTCAGTGCAGATGAGAGAACGGTGAGAAGGTAAGTATTGGAGGGAAAGGGCAGAAGTATTACTCTTTCGTAGATGATATAACTGTGTACTTGAAAACTTCAAGACAACCTGTGAAAACCTACTACAACTAACAAGCAAATCTAATCATCTATCTTTATCTTACCATCCATGCAACCACCCATCTATCCAACTGTCCATCCTTCCATCCATCCATTCATCCATTCATCCATCCATCCATCCGTATATCCATCCAGCCAACCATCCATCCATCGTTCTATCCATCCATCCAATCATCCATCCATCCATCTACCCATCCTATCCATTCATCTAACCATCCATCCGTCCAACCAACCATGAATCCAACCATCTATCTATCCATCCAACCATCCAATAACAGTGTGTGAAAGTAGAGAAGTTCCCGTTTATAATAACATCAAAAATTAAATAAAATATCTGGGAATAAAATTAACAAGAATTGTGCAAAAATGCTTATACAAACGACAATGCCCCTGAAGAACATTTCCCATACCTGCACAAACTCCCAGTGGAGGAAAGATGTGAAGTTGCTCGTTTATCAAATATTCCTTGAGAGCTTCTGCATCCTGGGGCCCATCCAGGCCTGGGAGCTGTAGTGGGAGCAAGACAAGACAGCCCACGTGGAGCTCGCATTCTAGGTGGGAAGCCAAGCACATAAGGAAGATATACTGTCTTCGGCAACATAGGCAGCTGCCATAATATGAGGGCGAGGAGCCGCAGGGCTAAGTGGGGGTCGTGGAGGCTTTGCTGCAGTGTGACGCTTGAGTAATTATTGTTTAACTGTTTATGTGCATATTTTGTGTTTTCTACACTAGTTCAAAGCTCCTTGAGTTCCCCATGACATGCAGCCCTATTCTAAGAGCTCGGTACATTAATCTTTTAAGTTTTCAAATTTCGAAGATGTGATCTTTCTTTTGCTATGCCAGTTGCTCTGAATTTAACCTTGGCTTTCCTGGGTCTTTTCATTCTGCCGCCTGCTACCTTTTTTCTAGAATGGGAACCTACAAAACGCATCATTCAGAATCCCACTCCCCACACCACGCCCCAGGCTCCTCTGTATCACCCAAGGGCTTGTTAAAAATAGAGTCTGCTTCCTACCCCAGACCTGCCGAATTTCAGGGTCTATAATTTAAATAAGATTTTTGGGTGGGTGCTTGGTATGCTCATTAAAGTCGAAAAGCATTTCCCGCTTGCTCCTGGTTTTGTAAGTTCCCTTCTTATTTGGCAGAAATCAAGGGTGGGGGATGGAGGAGCTGCCTATTCCTATTGGTATTGTCTTCCCACGGCGTCATCTTTCCCAGCTGCCCTTGTGTAGCCCACATTTTGAATGGCTGCCCAGGGAGCTGAGAAACTCTCAACCGTGCTGTCCAGCATGGTAGCCACCAGCCTCATGTTGTGACTGTCCAATACAGTTAAAGATGGGGTACAGCTCAGTGGTGGAGGGTTTGCCAAGCATGCATAGGGCCCTGGTTCCAGCCTCAGCACAGTAAAAAAAAATAAACAAACACAATTAAATATTCAGTTGCTTAGTTACAAAGATCACATTCAGTGCTCAGTAGCCACATGTGGCTACCAAATTGGATAGTTCAGGTGTAGAACATTCTTGTCCTTACAGACAGTTTAACCAGGCAACCCTAATCTAGAGTATCCAGGTTCTATAATTTTAGGATTTTTGAACTGGAAAGTGAAATTCTCTATGCTCTTAGCTCTGCTGTTTGTTTCATTTTTATGTGAATAGAGCTCTCTGTTCATCCACCCACCCGTGTGCCTATCTACCCATCCACCTGCCCATCCACATTCATCAATCCACATCTGTTCACAAATCCATCCATCCATCTATCCATCCATCCATCCATCCATCCATCCATTCATCCATCCATATATATCCATTCATCCATCTCTATCCACATCATCCATCCATCCATCCATCCATATTCATCCATCCATGCACATCTATCCATACATCCATTGCATCCATCCATCCATCCATCCATCCATCCATCCTTCCTCCCTTTCTTTCTTCCTTCCTTCCTTCCTTCCATCCATCTATCCATCCATCCATTGCCATCCATTGCTGTCCATCCATCCTTACTCCTTCCTTCCTTCCATCCATCCATCCACATCCATCCATCCATCGCTATCCATCTATCCTCCCTCCCTCCCATCCATCCATCCACTTAGTCATTCTACCTTTCCACAAGTGTTTACGTTGTGTAGTGGTGCATTAATAAGTATTTATCCAATTACCATGGAATGAAGGGTCTGCCTGTCCTCAGCCTGGGCTGGGTGCTGGACATGTGTGTGCCACAGTCCTTGCCCTGTGTGTGGAGTTGCATGTGGGATTTTTCACCCTGGCACCTGGGTCCCCCTTTTGTTGTCTTGGTTTAAGCTTTTCTGGTCTCGTAGTCTCTCCTAACTCCCGCATTTCTGCCCTCAGCTGGCCAGCAAACTGGCTCTGTGAAAGAGGTCTGGTTCCTCAAGGCTGTCTCCTGTGAGAACTTGTCCTAATGCTCAGTCTGTCACAGTGATGCTCCTGGGATGGGGCATGGTAACATCTTGGGCCCTCTTATTTCCCTGGTTCCAGTGCCATTCACCCTCTGCCCCACGTCCTATCTAACCTGTCCAATGTGTGACTTGGCCCTGGCTGGGGAGGACCTATCCTTTGCCTGTTTTCTCCGGGAAAACAGAGTCCTGAATGGTGAACGGCTCAGTGGGGACACCCAGAGCTGCATTCTGCCCTGGGGGGTTGGCTTCACTATGTTTTTTCTGTGATCTTCCTATACCAGGGCCTTTATGCTGGACTCTATCTGTCCTGTCACTAGGCCCTGGAGTGTCCCTATATCTTGGGATGTTTCAGTTCTTCTGCTGCTCCTTTCCTCTCCCTGGAGCCCCTGCTCTCTCTCCTTGGACGTCCTTGGTTGGTCACTTGCAGTAGGCGCTGGACCAGCAGCTGGGGAGCTGAATGGATACGTTGTGATCTCTGTTCCTGCTTTCTGGATGTTCTCCAAAATGAGTGCACACATTCCCGTCTGTGCTGGAGACGGAGGTCTGGAGGAGAGGGGTCTGGAGACTTTGCTCTGTGGCAAGAGGGGGTCCAGCCCTGATCCTCTCCCCAGTCCCCCCCCCCACCCCCATCAGTGGGCTGTTAGTGGAGGAGTCAGGCACAGGATGCAGGCTGGGCAGATCCCTCTGAGCGAGGTGGTGCTCCTCTGCGGTCCCCATGATACCCTTGCTCACCTGCCAGTCTCCCTGGCAGGCCTCTTGCGCATCCCTGGGTGCCTTCCACTCAGCCCTGAAGGAGCACCTGCCTCATCGTGGGTTGTGAAGTGAGGAAAGGCGGCCAGGGTCTTCAGCGGGTGAACGGGAACCGAGTGGCAGCCAGAAGGAGGAGGAGATGTGGACAAGCCGTCTTTTGCCTGTTTGGACGAGTCTTGGTCTTTAGGGTGCTGGCACCCAGGGCGTGGAGCAGATGGGGCTCAGTGAACATGCATGGCCAGACTTCAGCAACGGTGGGCCTTGGTGAGGGCATTTCATCTGCCTGAGCCTCAGTTGGCCCACGTGTGGGAACAGGGACAGATGTTTGTGTGGCTGGAAAGCGGAGGCTCCTGAACACGGGGCCTGCTCTCTGGGGCTGAGGACAGGGCCCCGTCATGTTGGTGGGGTTGGCCCACCTGGGTCTTGCTGCACGCTGGTGACAGGTGGAAAGGTAGGTCCAGGGTGATGACGCCCTGGGATCCAGACGGCAGCCATGACCTTGCTGCTTCTCCTCATCATGCGGTCTGCAGAATGCCCTCGCATGCTTGGCTTGATGGCTTGTGTGGGGTGCACATGCGTGTGCCCAGCTTGTTGGGTTGGCCACATAGGAAGGACCTGAGGACCCTTTGCATACCTTCTCTCCCAGGGACACAAACAACACCTCCAGGGCCCCTGGGGCTTTGCTCAGCTGGGCTCTCAACCTTTGACCTCCATACCCTTGCACACCCTGCTAAGAGCCTGGGTCGGTGGAGCCAGGCCAGGGAGATGGAGCAGGCGTGTGGCTCAGATGTCTGGATGCTGAGTGGGACTGGGCTGTTGTCAGCTGTGGACCTGAGCAGGGCAGTGAGGGCTCAGGCAGCTGGGAGCACCCAGAGAAGGGAAGAGCAGGTTTCCTGTGTAGCTTGGCTGGGTGCTGAGAGGTGGGCTGGGCACCCCCTGGGAAGGAGCAAGGATTTCCCTCTTGCTTTCAGAACCTGTTTGGAAGGAAAGGCAGGCATTGGGTCGGCCGGCTGCAAGTGTCTGCTTGAGGTCTGGAGACCAGAGCCCTCTCCCTGGGCCCTTGGGTGCTGGGAGCAGGGTGCAGGGCTGACCCGGGAGGGTCTGCTCTGTGCCCTGGGCTGTTTGCTTCTCCTCCCGTCTCGTTGGGGTGCTTTCCAAGGAGGCAGATGCTGGCCTCTGTCCACGCTCCCCACCTGGCACCCACTTCTTTTCTGCTAGATGGTTCCATGGTGGGAGGCAGGGAGCAGAGGCCTGGGCTGTGCCTTCTGAAGCTGGATTCTGATACCCTCTCTTCCCGGGAGCACTAGCACAAGGCTCCGAAGGACTTTCCTTCTTTCTTTTTTAAAAGTAAGAAATATCAAAGATGTTTTCAGCACTGGAGATGAAAAGGCAGGGCAGCGTTGGTCTGCTGCCCCTCCATGTTCCTGCCCCCTAGGATTCGTTATTGTTTTTCTAGAACAAGAAGGAAAGAGTTTTATTTGTAGGAGATTTTTCCCCGCTTAATGAGGTGGTGGGTGGTAGTGTAGCATGTTTTTATTTTATGTTATTTTCTGTCCTTGCTGTGGGGGAGGGTGACAGTGTTTGAGTTTGGGGTGCGGGTGTGTGGGGGAAGGTGCTCTCTTGGAGAGGAACAGTACCAGCAGATGTTACACCCCCATGTCTAGAAGGTGGGGGTGAGGACAGGCCTAGTTATGTAAGAGTGTCGAGGAGGAGGCGGTGGCTGAGGGATGTGGTGGGAGCCCGAGGCGCTGCAGCACACCCAGCCCCGGCCCTCGAGGAAAGTGGATGGGTGCAGTGAGCCTGGGGCCAGGTGTGGCAGGTGCTGCAAGGGCAGGTGGCGCTGATATTGGGGTTGGCAGGGGAGGAGGGCCGTGTGGAGGGTGGAAGTGCCCGGAGCGGGACCGACCGTCCGAAGCCTTGGAGGAGACCTGCTCTTTCTCTGTGCTCCTCTCCATAGCCTGCTTGTCTATTGATTCTTTCTCCGAATCAATTCCCCTGCAGCCAGGGGGACGGGCTTCCTGTTCTCCATGTTTCCTCAAGGCCTCCCTGCACCAGCACGGCGATCACGTGACGGCAGAGCCAGCACACGGTGAGGGGGCCGAGGCACCAGCTGTCCCAAGCCTGGTGGCATAGGAAGCGGCCGGTTCTGGTACTTTTCCGTTGTACAGATCTGGAGTCTTCGTCCGTGAGGTCAGTCTAAACGCTGAGCCAGTCACACTGAAGCAGCAACCAGCAGCACCGGAGCCGAGCCTCTGTGGCTGCTCTGAGGCCACCCTCAGGGTGACAGTGGGAGTCCCCTGGGACCTCATCTCCACCTCACAAGCAGGACGGTGGCCAGGGCTCCGGGCAGGGATGTGGTCCTCAGCAGGTGTTCCAGCCGCTCACCGCTGCCCCTCCCCAAGGCAGCTGGGGCACCCATCTTTGCTGGCTTGCCCTGCACCCTCCCTTTCCCCCTTCTGCCCACAGGGGCTGTGTCCTTCCAGTTGAGCAGTGGCTCTGAGTGTTTGCTGGGTGGTATCCAAGGTCACACTGTGCGTGGACTCCAACTCCCTTGGCACTAATGGGCTCAGGGCTTCGTGCGGGGTCACGCCGTTGGCGTGCGCCCCAGTGTGCCACCCTCAGGGCTCGGCGGACCTCCCCTAACCTTCATCACTGGTCTTTATCTCTCCACCTGTTTGCTGACTTCTCTCTCCCGGAGGCCCTGAGAATGGAGGAGCTGGTAAAGAGGGTCTCAAGTTGGCGAGAAGGTCTTGGCTTTGCTGGGTTGAGAAGCTGCCCAGTGTGAGATGAGGGGCAGTCTGGGACCCACTGTCTTCCGGGCTGCCTTGTCAGGAGGGGACTTCTGCATGCAGAAGGAGCTCGGCGTTGGTGTGCCGTGTCGCACACATGGGCTTGCCATGTGATTTTGGGCTGTGCTGTTGGAGCTGCTGTTTTAGGGACACACTGGTAATGAATCTGCCTCAGAGCGCCTCCCAAGAGGCCACCAATGGCACCTGTAATGCTATTGGTACCTGAGTGGGAAGATGCTCAGCAAGGCATGGAGGTGTTGGGAAGTAGGCCATCTCCAAGGGCCGGTGCCTTCCTGTTACCGATGACCACAGCTGGGTTTCGTGGGCCACAGGGCATGTTCTAGGCTGGCGGTTGTGGCTGTGTTTTGCACAAGACCAGTGTGTTGGGAAGGCGGCTGCTCCTTCCTCAGTCGGGGTGGAGGCCACCAGCCACATGGGAGAACTGCGCAGTTGAGCGCGGCCAGCCTGAGGAACGAGGCCTGGGGTCTGGGTCCCCGGTAGGTTCAGACTTAGCACCCAAAGACAGGCATCCCACTAATAGTTTCTTCTATGAATTACTTATTGACCTGGTAACCATTCGAATACACTGTGTTAAATAAAATGCGTTATAAAAATTAATTCCACTTTTTAAGAACTCTTTTAAACGTTGAGACTGGAAAATCTTAAATTACCGATGTGATAGTTTTATATATTACAGTGTGGCCCGGTGTGTCTGGTCTAAGCTTAGCGCCCCCCCCGCCCAATCAGCTGGGCTTTCTGTGAGCCTCGGTTTCCTTCACTGGGGACTAGAGAGATGACCCCGAGGTGACCCAGGACTGGCATCTGTGATGCCCCTTTCCTTGACTCCTGTGCCAGGAAAGACAACCAGGAAGTGGAACAGCTGCCTTGGAGAGGGCCCGAAACTGTCTGTCTGTGGGTTTGTCCACTGGAGTTTTCGGGAAACACCCTCTGGCTTTGTAAATACCCATTAAAAAAATAGAAATAAATCCATTATTTTATCAACCTTCACAACACCCCGAGCTTATAACATGCCTCTCACCCGGAGGTCTCGGAGCCTTGGGTTATAAACAGTGCATTATGAAAGAAAAGTCAGCGCTTGGGGAGCCTGGGCGCCCGCAGAACAGGCTTTTGCTTCTGTAGGAAGAAACACTGAAGTGCAGGCATCTGGGGCACGGGGACTGCAGGAGACCCTGTGCACCGTGGCCCAGCTATTGATCGCGGGAGGAAATGCCACTTGTGCATCCTGACGCTGCAGCCATCGATGCCAGGTGTCCTGAAGCAAGCAGAAGAGAACGGAGAGGTGCTTCCGGAAGAGGGAGGGAGGCAAGTTCTGCAGTGAGAGAGGGGTGCTCTCTGCTCAGGCCGGGGTGGTGGCTTAGCCGTGTGGGCGCCTGGGTATAGAGAGAGCTGGTGGCCGCCTTGCTGGGAGAACCTGGGCTCTCTCACCGTTCCCAGCTTCAGGTCCTGGAGGACCCGCGAGGCCCGCGAGCTCCGCGCACCGTGCAGGTGGTGCACTGTGAGCCTCTCTTATTTTTATTTTTCCCATTTTTGACATTGTCCTTCAGTTCCTCTTCCACGCTCCCCGTTAAGCTGTTAAATCACTCCATTTATTTAGTGCGAGTGTTTCTGAGAGCTCATTTTTATCTTGGTGAAAACCAGGCTTGCTCATGGGCACATAATGAAATTGCATAAATATACCCTTAGCTTGGAATCTAATTTATTTTTCCTGTTCATTATGGGGTAGAAGGCCATTATGAAATGTATAACTTTTTTTTTTTTCCAGTGCTGGAATTGAAAGGCTGTGGCTTGGGTTCTTTTTATTCTGCTGATTTCGTCCTGATTCAATTTAAAGCTGGTTAGGGCTCAAACACTGGAGCATAATTGACAAAGATCAGTGTGGGTTGTAATGCTAATGTCTTGTCTGCGGCTTCCACAACTCAACAGGCTGCGGGTTAAGCAGCAATTCCAGGGGAGGAGCCTGGCCCTGACTATGGGGCCCCTGACTGTGAAGAGATATCAGGGAGAACTTTCTGGGGCCGTGGTCACATGCCCCGCCTTGGGGGAGGGCGGACAGGAGTGCACCCTGGGAATAGGAGGGCAGGGGACAGGCCTGACCCTACACTCTCAGAAAGGCTTAGACATTCCTTCAAGGACACACCCACTGATCTCTGCTCTTGGGACAG
>PVKS010054562.1:0-10010 GCA_004027875.1 Aplodontia rufa
CTCTGCTTCGTGAATCATATTTGGACCTGTGACTTATTTTGGCCAATAGTTTGCCATTAATTTGATATAGTGTAAATACCATAACCCACTCTCCAAAAAATCTAGTGTATCTCTACTCTCTCTTGTAGAAACCTGATATTTCCAGGAGAACAAGTTGAGTCTGTCAGGATAGAGGATGAGAGACTACATGGAGCAGAGTTGTACCATTAGAGCTGAGGACATTATAGACAAACCAACCCTGAGGCATGTGGCAGACGAGTAGTGGAATGAGTGAGCTCAGATCAGACCAGAACTTCCCAGCTGAACTCATATTAAATTGTTGACCTAAGAAGTGTGTGATAAATTACAGTTTATTTTTAAAACCCAAAATCTGGTGTAGTTTTTTACATAGAACATGCCAGCTGATACATAGAGCTTTCGACTTGACTTATTTAATGAGGATCTTCACAAATAGGTCAAGATTTTTACATGATACTATTTCTTCAGTGAAGTCTGCTCTGGTGATTTCAACTGCATTGAACACATTCATTAATTAACTAAACAAATATTTAGTGATAGTTCATCAGCTGATTTACATTTTATGAGCAGTACACTTGGCCTCCATCACATTAAATACTGCCTGCACTGCCTCATCTGTTAGAACCTTACCATATTATGCCATTTCCTACATCATAACAACTGCAGTTCTAAAACTCATGCTTCTTAACCTTCTTTGTTAGTCCAGTATTGTTTAGGTTTTCATGAGTGAATGATACTGGCAAGACTGAAAAGAAAAAGAAATAAGTAACACTCTCACACTAGATGATATTGGACATTTATGGAAGGTGAAATAAACTTTTAAATCAGGTGTTGCCCCACCTGTTGATTATTGGTTTTACTTACTGTAGTTCAGGGGTCTTATGAAGGAAATCTGAGCCTGCCTCAGGATGTTGCGGTTTTGACCTTAAGCTTTTCCTAACAATTGTAGTTTCTGATTTAATCCCTAAGACTTCAATCCATATTGATTTGATTTTTGTGCAGGTTAAGAGATAGGGATCTAGTTTTTTTTCTCTACATACGGATAATAGTTTTCCCACTACCATTTGCAAAAAGGGTACTTTTTTCCCATGTACGTTTTTGGCATCTTTTTCAAACAGATAAATGCAACTGCATGGGTTTGTTTCTGTTTCTACCCTTTCAGTTTTGTGTAAAAAAATCTCGGAAATACTAGCATTATTTTTTTTTAAGGTCTGGAGGAACTCAGCTGAGAATGTATTTGGTCATGAGCTTTTTTTGTTGGAAGTTTTTTTTTCTCTTCTTCTTCTAAAAGAGAGAGAGAGAGAGAATCAATTCTATTTATTATTTATTTTTTCATCTGATCTTTGTTTCTCCAACACTTAATTGTATATCCAGTGCCAGGGTTTGAACCCAGGTACCCATGTATGCCAGGCAAGGGCTCCAACTGCTAACCCACTGCTCCAGCCCCAGTTGGAGGGTTAATTGCTGCTTGAATGTAGTTGCTTAATATTGGTTTTTAAGGTTTTTTTCTTGGTTCAATTTGGGTAGGTCATGTATGCCTAAAAATTTTTCAGTATCTTCCAGATTTTCCAGTTTATTGGAGTATGAATATTCAAAATAGTTTTTAATGATCCTCTGGATTTCAGAAGTTCTGTGATGATATCTCCATTTCAAGACCTAATTTTATTAATTTAGGTCTTCTCTCCTTTTCTTTTGGTTAGTGTGGCCAAGGATTTATCAATATTATTTATCTTTTTTTTTTAAGAGAGAGGGACAGTGAGAGAGACAGAGAAAGAGAGAAACAACTTTATTTAGTTTTTCACATGGCCTTTGTTGCTCCAACACTTAGTTGTGTACGTGGTGCTGGGGTTTGAACCCGGGTCCTCGTGCTTGCCAGGCAAGCGCCGAAACCACTGAGCCACCGCTCCAGCCCCATTATTTGTCTTTTTAAAGAACCAACTATTTTTTTTGTTTCAACATCATCTTACATAATAAAGGGATTAATTGCTTTACTTTCATACATTCATACATAAAGATAGAGTAGCTTAAACATGATCCTTGTACAAGAACAAACTTTTCAGTTTTTATTTGTTCATAATTTCATTAATTTTGGTTTTATAATAATTTATTATCTTCTGACTTTGGAATTAGTCTGTTCTTTTTTTCTAAGGTCTTGAGCTATTGCATTAGATAATTCATTTCAGTTATGTTGTTAATGTAGCCATTCAATGCTATAAGATTCCTCTTAGGTCTGCCTTCATACAGTCCTGGAAAATTTATATGCTTAACTCTGTTCTCATTTTGTTCTTGTTGTGTTTTGCTTTAGTTCTTCATGCGGCTTTCTTTGTTCCAACACTTTGTTTTGTATGTGGTGCTGGGATAAGAACCTGTGTCCTCACACATGCCAAGCAAGCACCACAACCACTGAACCACCACTCCAGTCCCTCTGTTTTTTTAAGAATTACTTAATTTCCTCTCTCATTTCTTCTATGAGTCATTCCTCATTTAAGAGGATATTATTCAATCTCAATGTGTTTATATGGTTTTTATATTTCTTGCTATTGATCTATAATTCCATTCCATCATAATCTGATAAGACACATGGAATTATATCAATTTGTTTTGTATTTAGTAAGACTTACATTGTGACCTAGAATATGATCTATTTTAGGAAAGGTTCCATGAGTCACTGAGAAGAGTGCATTTAATTGTTTTTGGTGAAATATTCTGTAAATGTCTACTAGGTTCATTTTTCATTTACAATAATTAGTTAGATTTTGGAAATATCTTTATTGAATTTTTGTCTAGATGACCTATCTATTGGTGAAAAGTGTGTTGAAATCACCCAGAATTATTGTGTTGGTATCTTTGGGGGTTTATGTCAAGAAGTATCTTTTAAAGTAATTAGATGCCCTGACATTTGAGGCATAAGTATTTACTATGGTATTTCTTCTTGTTAAAGGATTCCCTTTACCTGTATTTAGTAACCTTTTGTCATCTTATGAATTATTGCTTCATTCTCCTTTGTCAGATATGGGAATAGCTACTAATACTTATTTCTTCACTCCATTTACATGGAATGTATTTTTTCCTCCTTTTACTTTCAGCCCATGGATGTCCCTGTCTATGAGATGAGTCTCTTTCAAACCACATGATCTTATTTTTCAATGCAATATGTCAATGTGTGTTTTTCTTTAATGGGGGTGGGTGGGTGGGGTAGTAGGGATTGAACCCAGAGGCATTTAACCACTGAGCTACATCCCCAGGTCTTTTTACTTTTAAATTTTTGATTAAGGTCTTGCTAATTGTTAAAGGTATTACTAATTAAGTTGTTGTGGCTCAACTTGAACTAGCAATCCTCCTGTCTCAGTTTTCTGTGTTGCTGTGATTACAGACATGCACCAGTGCACTTGGTAAACAATTTGTCTTTTATTTGAGGGGCTGAGCCATTTCCATTCAGTTTTATTATTTACAGATATTTACTATTTCCTGCATTTTTGGTTTGTTTGTAACATTTAATTCAGTCTTAATTTTCATTTTATTAGTTACTATTCTAGAGAGCTTCATACATTTGGAGTCTTTCATTTTTTTTCTTCCATGTAGTATATCTTTAAGTATTATTAATTTTTGTAGTGCTGTTTCTTTGGTTATGAATTTGTTTTAGATTCTACTTATTATGGAAGTTTTTTTTCCAACTTCAATTCTGAAAGATAGTAATTCTGTAAATGACAATCTTGGTTGGCACCTGTTATATTCAGGGCTTGGTATATACTGTTCTAAGCCCTCTTGGCTTTAAATCTAGGCTTAGAAATCAGTTGTAATTCTAATTAGCTTACCTCTAAATGTGACCTGTCATTTTTCTTTTATGCCTTTGATAATTCTATCCTTATTCTGTATTTTAAGGATCTTCATTTTAACATATCTTGGAGAAAATTTTTGTTTCTCTTGCTTATTTGAGGTTTCAAATGCATCTTGCATTTTTATTTCCATCTCATTCCTAAGGTTTGGAAAATTTTCTGGTATTATTTCATTGAAAAGTCTTTCCATTCATTTGCATGTTGGTACATTCTTCTATGCCATGGTTCTCACATTTGGTATCTTAATGTTACCACAGAGTTCTTGAGTGTTTGAGTTAAGATCTCTTAACCTCTTTTATCATAAACTTTATTGTGAAAGTTATATAGTCTGTCTGAATTCAAGGCCTAAGAATCTGTCTTCTATGTCATATAATCTATTTGTGATGCTTTCAACTTAATTTTTAATATGATTTACTGAGTCTTTCTTTTCTAGGATTTCTTCTTGTTTGCTTTTCAGAATGTCTGTCTCTGTATTGAAATGATCTTTCACTTCCTGTATTTTCTCTTAGTTTATTCCTTGCATCTTCTTTTAGCTCAATGAACATTTAAACTATGAACTTTCTAATGCCTTATCTGACCTTTCCTCTACTGTAGAATCAATGGGATGAGTCTCTGAAGTGTTTTGCACTCTTTAGAGTGGTCCTTTCCCTTGCTGTTTCATATTGTTTGTATATTTATCCATCTGCTGGTATGCTTTTCTTTTCAACTGCTATGCAAGGGACTATTTATTGAGTTTCTTTCTCTTATGTGCCCCAGGTTAGGTGAACACCAAGTATTGGTACTCTCAGTCAATGCATATTATGCAGTATGCCCAACATCAGTGTCACTTTGAAAGAAGGTTCCAAATCTTATTAACTGCAATCACTGAAGAGTAAATTCATGTTCTAATAAATGTTAGGAAAGGCAACCTTGTTGAAAATATTCTCCATGGTTCCCTTAATCTGGTATAAAATTGTAGTACTATTTTTGAATAGGTTGAGAGGCTTATTAAAGATAGTAAACTTATTATTACACTATAAAGGAGAGAAAGGGGGAATAATGAGAAATGGGGAAAGAAAAAAGAGAAAAGAAAATACAAAGGAAATAAAATCTAAGACAAAAAAGGAGGAACAGCTGAGGAGTAGTTAGTACAAGAGTGGAAAGAAAGACAGAAATGTAAGAATAAATCTGATCTAGGAAAACAAAGAAATAATGATTCTAATTAACTCTTTAGAACATTATAAGAAATATAATCAAATGATTTGAGGGCTAAAATATTGAGTAATATGAGAACATTCATCAATTTAATATGAAAAGTAATACCTGCAAGCTCAAAATTAACATTAGAGCTATTTATTAATCCATGTTGACATGTGGAAATTTCTTATTGAGTCTTCATGATTTGGATTTCTTCAAGATTTGGGATATTTATAAGATGTCCCCCACCTCTGGGCTTTACCTTTGTGTTTCTCTTGGTGTGGAGGTAGTGATCGTACTAGCTCACCTCTAATGCAGTTTTAGGAGGCCCCCTCTGACCTTTTCTAAGGCCAGGTACCTATTATCTTTCTGTTGTATCAGAGGAGATGGACACTAGTTGTCTGTGACTTAGCAGCCAGTTTATTCCCTGTTAGGGAGTGCAGTCTTGTGTGTCCTCCTGAAGAAAACTTGCATGTATTTAGTGTGGTTAAATCCAGTGTGGACTCCCGCTTGTGTATTTCAGAATGTGATGGTCTAAGGTAGAGCATTATTGTTTGCTTTTGTTGTTGATGTAGTACTTGTTGGCCCATGGTGGGAGAATTTAAAGCTACTACCCTTCTGGAGTGCACAAGTCACAGTCAATGGGTTGTATATGGGCACATTGGGTGGCATCTGATGTCTGTGGGCTGCTATTCTCTGTCCCCCTGTGGACTGTAATGATGCACTGCATGCATGAAATTCTCTGCTCACTGCTTTTGGTTGTCCTCATGTATTGCCTTCTGTGAGTCTATTTGTCTGAATATGAATGGAGTTCAATGTGTGACTCACAGCTGTAGACCCTTGTAGAGATGATGTGGCACAAGAGCTACTTTCCAGGATGCTATGGTTTTCTTGCCATTTAGTGATTGTTCCAAGCCCAGAGGTTCATGTCTGTATGCTTTGAGATGCTGCATCTGAAGGCTGTTTCTGTTGGGTTCAGGGATGCAGAGAGTCAGGTGCAGGGATCAATATTGTTGCTGATGGCTGTGGGATTCTGAGTCCCACCTGCCCTTCACAGAATCTTCTTTAGAGTGGTACAGAGCTTGGTTGCTGTCTATAGCTGTCAGGCCTGGAAAGACAGGCTCTCCATGGCTTCCCTGTGTTAAAGAAGCCTCTACCCCAGCTGAAGTAGTTTAGCAGGGCAGCATCCCCATGACTAGGGTAGAGCATCAGTTGACCCACCTTTGTGTGGGTTCCTTCTGCTGGAGGTTGTGAATCACTGCACTCTGTTCTCCTCTTCTGGAGCTTTTTTTGTAGAGATGTTGTATTAGTACTTGGTGAGTGTCTGCAACTGCAGGACCTACAGGCTCTTTGTGGATGATCTGTGCCACATAAGCCTCCATCCTGCTTGCTGTTGATCACTGGGGTTTTACCTATTACCATGATGGTGGTAGGAGTTTTAGTTGGCCTATCTGCCTCTGAGCTACTAAAGAGCCTACAAGGAGTGCTGGGTTGGGGATATAACTTCAGAGGAATGATTAGCTCTCATATCATCTCCACCCCACTCCACTTGTCCAACTTGAGGAGGGTGGGGTTTGGTAGCCTTCAGCTGGGAGCAATCTCTCTACAAGTTCCTTGGAGACAGGTTTCTGAGACAGTACATTTCAAAAGGCATTCCTTCTGGTTTTGTTTGTTGTTCTCTGTAGGTGGGAAGAAGCTGTACTGATTAAACTTCTGCTGTGGAGGCTAGCTAGCTGTGGACTCTACAAAATGGCTACCCACTCTGGCACACATTTCTGCCTACAATTTAGGCTGAACTCTGTGATTTTCACTGTATTAGCTGCTCCTATACTGTTTTTAACTTGGTATGCTTTTCATTTCAACTCTTCTTGAGGAAGTTATCTTATGGGCTATTCTTCTCCCTCTTTCCATCTTTGTTACTTCTGTCCCTTACCTTCATCCTATCTAGGGTTCAGAGTCAAGGAATTCTGTCCTTATTTTCTGCTCAGGTTACTAAATCCTAGGTTTCAGTGAAGTTTTGCAGTGTGTACTCTGTTGCTAACCTCTCTGGTCGGCTCTTCTTTCACTGCTTTGTTTCCAGGCTGTGGAGGAGTCGAGGGTTGCTACTTCCACCTGTTCCACTATCTTGAGATGTTTTCAAATACAGATTGAGCATCCTCAATCCAAAAACATGGACTCTGAAATGCTCCAGACTCAGAAATTCTTGAGTGTTGACATGATACCATAAGTGAAGAATACCATACCAAGAAGTTTTGTTTCATTCATGAAATTATTAAAAACGTTGTTCAAAATTTCCTTCAGGCCCTTTGTGCAATTTTTATTTGAACTATACACTTCTGTCCCCAGACATTTCAAACAAGAAACTAAGTGTTTGTGTATGTGTGTTTGTGTGTGTGTCCTTATGTATAATTAAATTATTTAGAGCTCATATTCTCACATAATTTTGATTACTGATAGTTCAACCTTATGGTTTCTTTCTTTTTTTTTTTTTTTTTTCAGTGATGAGTTACATTCCAGGGCCTTATACATAGTGAGCAGTGCTCTACCACTTACTATACTCACCCCAAAGCCCTGATTTATTTAATGGCAGAATGAGATACAAGGAATGAAATTGCTTGCTCAAGTTAATTATGGTCTGCTGTCGGCACTGACTGAGGTCACAAAGGTCATTGTTCTAATTGAACTTGTAACTTTCTCATCTATGAAAAAAAAAACTTGGAGTCAGACATCTGTTATAGAGACCAAATTTTATAGGAAGAAATGCAAAAACGTAAGGGCTGGGTATAAAGCAAGTGAATGGAAGAGTGAATTTTCATATTGCCTAAGATCACTGCAGGAGGAGCTTCTCCATTTTAACCTATGGTATCTAGATGTCTTCATTTTAATATTAGTTTAAAAATGGCTAAAATAGATTAAATACCTTTCAAATTATTGTAATTATTGGGCAATCTGTTGTTTGTGACTTTAGAAATTATTTTTGATAATAAAAGGAAACAAATTTAAAAAAACTTGTCTCATTTTTTAAAGAAATTTTCTGGCATAGTGGACTTTTAATAACTTGCACAGAGTTTGTTTTGTGAAATAGTCACCGACATCAAGAACACATATTTTGCTATCCTTTACATTTTTTATTCCATCCAAATGCCTTTTTCTGTGTGTGTGCACGAGTGTGTGTGTGTGTGTGTGTGTGTTTGCACGTGTGCCTGTGTGTGCCTTTTTATGTCCATCTCTTCCTCTGCTCTCATTCCCAGAAACCACTTATCTGATTTCTGGCACTGTAGATGCATTCACATTTTCTAGAATTTTATGTAAATGGAATCAAGTTCAATGTACTCTGTATTGTCTATCTTCTTTGACTAACACAATTTTTTGAGACTTATCCATATTGTTGCACATATCATTAGTGTGTTCAGGGATGCACTCTGTTATACGAATATACCACAACTTGTCTACTCATTCACCTGTAATGGAACATTTGTGTTGCTCACAGTTTTCTTGGATCATTATAAGTAAAGCTGCTATACACATTTGTATATGCATATTTGTGTGGTCATTTCAATTATTTGAGGCAAATATTTAGGAATGAAAAGCCTGGGTCTAATGGTAGTCATATGTTTATTTACCCTCTTAAGATCTGATAAGCCTATTTAAAAGGTGGTTTTACCTTGTTACATCCTATCAATAGTATGTCACACCCTCACCAATATATAGTACTGTCACTCTTTTTAATTTTAGCCATGCTAAAGTGATAGTTAAGGGTATGTCATTGTTTCATTGTTTTTTTTTCTCAAAATTAAATAAAGATCACAGTTTCAGATTTCCTTAGTCTTTACCTAATATCATGTTTTATGTGTGTATGCATAGATCCAACTCAGGATACCACATTAGATTAAATCTTCATATCTATTTAGATATGTCTTGGATGAGACAGTTCCTCAAACTTTCTGTTTTTGTCCATAAACTTGAATACTGGTCAGGTGTTTTCAGAATATCCCTGAAGTGAGGTTTTTATGATGTCTCCAAGATTAAATGGAATGGCTAGCTTTTGTGATTCAGTTGAAATTACAGGGTTGACAAAAAGCATCATTTTCATCAAATCATATAAAAAATGCACATCTTCAGTATGATTTATCACTATTGATGTTAATCTTGGTCCCCCAGGTAAAATAATTTCTAAATGGCCCGGATATTGTTCTCCCTCCTTTAATACTGTACTTATAAGAAGAAAGGCACTATGTGCAGCTCACATTTAGGGAATTCACAGTTATGTTCTACCATGTTAAAGATGGGCTATCTATATAAAATATTTTAAATTATTGTGTGTAGGGAATTTGTTTATTATGTTCAAGTTGTTTTTTTTTTATCAATTTATATGAATATGGGCTTAAGCATATTTATTTTATACTTTTGGTCACAGTCTAGTATTGTCTCACTTAATTTGTTGTGTAGATTGTTCCAGCTTTAATCTCTGAGAACTCTTTCCGTTCCTCCTGTCTCTTTGACAGATGCTCAACATTGTGTTGGTTTTTGGTTCATGATTGGTTTTTGCTCCCCACATCTTTTTTGGCTTTACAACAATCTCCACTGATTTTTTTTTCCTCCAGTGCTCTTTTTTATATAGAATGAAGTTTCTGAATAAATATATTTTTCTTTCTCTAAAGAAATTATTTTAATCTTTGGAGAAATGGACTATCAGCAGTTAATTTCCTCAGTCTTTTTTAGTGGTGGGGGACTGGGGGAGGAAAGAAAAATAGAAGGAGAGAATGAATTTTATTTATTTTTTTTCAACTGACCTTTGTTTCTCAGACACTTAGTTGTGTATGTGGTGCTGGGGTTGGAACTGAGGCCCTTGTACATGCCAGGTAAGTGCTTTAACTGCAATGCAACCACTCCAGCCCCCTCTGTTTTTGTTTATGTAAAAAAGTCTTTATTTTTCCTTTTTGAAGGGAGAAT
The DNA here is from genome assembly GCA_004027875.1 of Aplodontia rufa. Taxonomy (NCBI): domain Eukaryota; kingdom Metazoa; phylum Chordata; class Mammalia; order Rodentia; family Aplodontiidae; genus Aplodontia; species Aplodontia rufa. The sequence continues at coordinate 9,984 of PVKS010054562.1, forward strand.
TCCACTTGGATACACAATTTTAAGTAA
>PVKS010054563.1:0-10003 GCA_004027875.1 Aplodontia rufa
ATATTAGACATACAAGCAGTCTTTCCTTTCCTAATGATCATCTTTTCCCGAGTTTTATGGGAGTATTTGACAATATATGGTAAATGCATGTTGGTATTTTCCATGTTTGAAATAAAAGAATACGCAGGTATAAAAAATGATTATAAAAACATGATCTTTGTCTTGGATGTTTCTACCTCTAACTTTGTAGCCCTGTAGTCTCCATAAATATTTAGGAATTAGAGTTTGATTTTGAGACTAAGATTTTGGAAAGTTTCCCATTGCAGAGCTGTGCTTGCGAGACTTTTGGGGCTAAACCAAAGTTTTCCTGGATTCCAGGAGTTGGAGTTCATTTGTTGAAACAGAGAGAACCTATCTCCTACAAAAATTTGTTTTAGTACTACCTTGACACCCAGTCTACAAGGTTAAAGCTATGAGTTTCCAGCTTTATCCTATGTTGCTCTGTGTCCCAACCAGTGTCTTTGATATTTGTCTTTTTGGTAGAGCTTTTTTGTTTTAAAAAGCTCTATTGTGGTATTATTGACATATGATGCACTGCACATATATAAAGGATGATATTTGGCATGTTTTTACATATGTATTAAACACATGTTTAAGCACCTTAATCAAGACAGTTAAGCAACCCATTACTCATAATAATTTCCTCATTCCTCCTTTTATTCCCTTATTAAGAAAGTGACAGACTGTTTCCAAAATACTTCTTGGCCATTTTTCATGCCCATCAACAATATTTGACCAGTCTCACCCAAGTAATCCCAGTGACTCCTTAGGCTGAGGCAGGAGGGTTGAAAGTCCAAGACCTGTCTCAGCAATTTATACAAGCACTCAGCACCTTAGCAAGACCCTATCTCAGAATAAAAGCTGGCTGGGGATGTACCCTAGTGGGTCAGTGCCCCTGTTTCAATCTGTGGTAACAACAGCAACAGAAACCAAACTATATGTGAGATGTCTGTTTCTCCCTGTCTTTAATCTCACATAGTATTTCAACTTTTAATAATTGCAGCCATTTTAATGGGTGTGTTCTGCACATATCGCTGTGGCTTCAGTATGTGTTACACAAATGACAATCTTGAGCATATTTCATGTTTATTAATTTGGATGACATTTTTGGTCATCTTTCCATTCAAATCTCTTACCTATTAAATTTTTTTTCTTCATTATTCATTGAGAATAAGGAATTAATCTTGTGGTCTGGATACTACTCCATTATCAGCTATATTTTTTGCAACAAAATTTTAATTCATTGTGCCTTCATATTTTTATGCTCTTAATGGTTTCTTTTCAAAAGCATCAGTTTTAAATTTTGATGAAGTCCAACTTTTATATTTGTTCAATTATGGATTTTGATGTTGTAGGAATAACAATTTTATTTCTTTGGTAAAACTTTTTTTTAGCTGCCACAGTAAATGGACATACTTATGGGGTATACTGTAACATTTCAATGAACATATGTTAGATAATTAGATGAGTGAGATCAAGGTATCTATCACCTCAAATATTACATCTTTTAGAATCATGCAAAATCATCTCTGGAGAATAACTATTATGAAACATTCAATTAATTGTTATCCCTCACAATCATCCTACTATGCTATAGAACTTTAGAAATGGTTCCTCTTATCCACCCAAACTCTATTACTGATTAACCATTCTCTCTCCCTCTCCCACATCCACATCTTATTCTGTTCTCCACTTCTATGAGATCAACATTTTGCATGGAGGCCTGATAGAGGTTTGTCATTTTTTATTGATGTCTTTGAAGTGTTAAAGTTTATTGATCTTCTACATCATTTTCTTTTATGGTTTTATTAATGAATTGTAGTTATACATACAGTGATGAGGTGATTGAGTTATGATAACCTTACCCTAATCAGTGCATTACTCCACTTGCGTGGATTAACTATAGATGGAAACTGCAGGCAGGTAAGGAGCTAGGTCATTGGGGGCATTGCTGTCAGGCTTATGTTCTGTCCTTATTAAGCAGAATTCTATCTCTGCTTCCTGATGGCCATGTCCTAAGTTGTGCCTTTATGTAGTCATTTCTGTTAAGCCTTCTTCTATCAACTGTTTTTTTTTTATAATTTTAACCAATTTGTGTCTATATTAGAAAAATATTTCTTGCAGGAAACATGTAGCTGGATCTGACTATTTTATTTATTCTGACAACTTGTTTTTTAATTGCTGTTTAACAACATTTTTCATTTAACATGATTGTTATGTATACTTGGCCCTTGAGCTGTGTTTTTGTTAGGAGTGCCTACCACCTGGGCAGTCAAAAATATTTGTGCATATATTTGGACCCTCCAAAATCTTAGGTACTAATAGTCTGCTATTGAACAAAGTTTTCTTTATAATATAGACAGTCAATTACTATATATTGTTTTTAAAGATGCTGTAGGTGGGAAAAATTGCCTCCCTACAACTACAGTTTGTTTTTGTAAAAAATTATTTCTTTCATGCTTCCTCGTTTGCTTTTCCGTGAAATGTAATTCAAAATAACATAAAATATTTGGAGGTTGGAAAAAGGACTATGACATTCAAATACATGTTCCCAGGAATCATTAATTAGAGTCTCTATTTTATTTTTTAGAGTCTCATTTTAAAGTCTTATTTGCAGAGCAATATATTGATGCATGCTTAAATATCTCAATGTGATGTCCCTAAAAAATTTTATATTTTTTATTTGTTCAAGGTAGTCTTACATATTGGAGGGAATTTTTGTTACATATTCATGCATACATGGATATTGATATAAAATATTTAAAAAGTGTGAGAGTTAACTTTTCACTGTGATAGTTAATTTACCAGAGAGACAAACAGCTCCCATGGAGGTGATGAGCATTAGGTGGCCTTTTAAACAGTTGCTCATAACCTTTGTGTTCACCTCAGTACCCAGAGCAGGCAGCCATGGAATTATTACAGTTATGTAATATGACATTTTATTTACATTTTTCTTGAATACAAATACTACCATGGATAGTCTGCTGGTGTAATTTTGACAAATTTTAAGTTTTGTATTAGATTGCATAGAGTCTATAGTAATAAGTGATGAAATAGACCATTATTTGCATAATTTTTATACACTCATATCTCCTTAACTTTTTCCGTGGTTCTAGGTTTTCTGGTTCTTCTCTGAGCTTTTCCAAATTGTCTCTCATCTCCTAAATAAAAAACAAATCTGCATATAAGACAACCCACACAGCTCAAACCTGTATTGTTCAATGGTTACCATTGTTAGGTTCACCTAACAACATGTTTTGAATTTCTAAATTGCCTCCCTACAAGTATAGTTTGGTGTTGTAAAAAATTATTTCTTTCGTGCTTCCTCTTTTCCTTTTCCATGAAATGTAATTCAAAATAACATAAAATATTTGGAGGTTGGAAAAAGGACTATGAGATTCAAATGCATGTTCACCGGATTCATTAATTAGAGTCTTATTTTATTTTTTTAGAGTCTCATTTTAAAGTCTTATTTGCAGAGCAATATATTGATGCATGCTTAAATATCTCAATGTGATGTCCCTAAAAATTTTTATATTTTTCATTTGTTCAAGGTAGTCTTACATATTGGAATTGTTGTTAAATATTCATGCATTTATGGATATTAACATAGTGAGATAGTAAGTTAAGGCCAATTCTAGACCAGGATATACCCACCTTCATCCATGCTCCATACTCCTGTCTCCTCTATAGTCCCACCATACTATAGTTTGAAATGAACATATACATGCATATTAATGTTTAACATTTTTGAGTTTCTTTGCCTGCCTGTGCATAGTTAGGCTTCTAATGGGAGTTGAGTACTACCAGTTGTGGTGATAACACCCCTTGTCTTTCCCTCCCCTCCCTAAAACTTCTTTAGAAATTATGGGACATGAACACGGGGGAAAGTCTTTCAACTAAAAGGTGATGTAGAGTCATTTTCAGAGTAAAAACATGAAGCATTAGAAATGTAAAAGGCTAAGAACAAGTGTAAATATTTTCTGATAAGATGGAGAGTAAATGCTGGGGAATTACATTGTCCAAAGTGTATTATATTGTGTGCATGTACATATGTGTAACAACAAATCCTACCATTATATACAGTGGTGACACCCCCTTCCCCAGATATGTGAGGTGTAACTCAAGGGACTACATTCTCAGAACACAGATTATACTTTATTGTGGCTGAATTTATTGTTTAATTTGTTAATTGTTTTTGCACTCAAATATTCTCAGCATATTTCCTTCTTTTTCAAACTATTGTTTCCTTCATGTAGATGGATGATCTTACTATACAACTAGAGACTGCATCTTCAAAATATCCACATCTGGATGTACAACATGCATCTTCCCAACAGAAGTTATTATATTGGGAACAAGTACAAAATATGTGTGAAAAGCTAGAGAGAAATCAAAAGTTATAACAACAATGTGTAGCAAAGCTCCTAAGGCATGTGGAAAACAAAACAGTAGAACATGAACAAGGAGCATGGCATACACGGGACATGGAAAAAAAAAAGAAGACAGAATTCAGAGGAAAAGCAAAAAGAAGTATTATTTTCAGACTCTTTATCTTAATTTGATTGTACTTTCAATTTCATTTCACTCAAACATTCTCGCTAAATTTGGGTACAAGACAAGGCCTTCCACTCTCACCACTCATATCCAACACAGTCCGCAAAACCCTAGCCAGAACTAGCAGACAAGAGAAGGAAATCAAAGTAATTTGAATAGGAAAAGAGGAAGTCGAGCTATCTCTATTTGCTGATGACATGATCCTATATACCTAGAGCATCCCAAAAGCTCTATCACAAGACTTTAGAACTTATAAATGAATTTAGCAAAATGACTGGTTACAAGATCAACACGCATAAAGCAATAGCTTTCCTATATTCCAGCAGCAATTCTGCCAAAGGGAAAAAAAATCAAGAAATTTGTCCCATTCACAATAACCTCAAAAAGAATAAAATGTTTGGGCATTAATCTAACAAAGGATATTAAAGACCTCTACAATGTAAACTATCTACCATTAAAAAACTTGAAGACCTGAGAAGATGGAAAACATGTCATATTCTTCCATGTTCTTGATTAGGCAAAATCAATTTAATTGAAATGGCCATTCTGCCAAAAGCCCTGTACAGACTCAGTGCAATCCCCATCAAGACAGCAATGATATTCTTCATGGATATAGAAAAAGCAATTCTCAAATTCATTTGGAAAACAAGAAATGCATAATAGGCAAAACATTACTAAGGAAGAAAGATGAAACCGGAGGTGTCACAATACCTGACCTGAAATTATACTACAGGGCCATAATAACAAAAACATGTGGTATTTACATTAAAATGGACATGAAGACCAATAATATAGAAGACACAGAGACAAACCCATAAGTCATTAACCATCTTATATGTGACAAAGGGGACAAAAACACAGCATGGAGGAAAGACAGCCTATTCAACAAATAGTGCTAGATGAACTGGACAACCACATGTGTACAATTGAAATTAGATCTTCATCTCTCACCCTGCACAAAAATCAAATAAAAATGGATCTAAGAATCAGGAATTAAACACCAGCTATACAAATGCTAAGAGAAAAGTACCATCACCAGTCCACCACATCAGTGTACATACCTCCTTCCTTAACAATTCTCTCATAACATGAAAATTTAAGCCAAGAATCAATAAGTGGGATGACATTAAGTTGAAAAGCTTCTGCATAGCTAAAGAATTAGTCAAAAGTGTCAAAAGAAAACCTACAGAATGGGAGAAAATCATTGCCTGCTATACCTCCAAAAGGGGACTAATGTCCAGAATATACAGAGAGCTCAAAAAGCTAAACACCAGGAGGAGAATATTGCACCCATACCAACAGCTGTGATCCCAGCTGGCACTCCTGAGCAAAAGTTCGCACTGCAGGAATTCGACGTGGTCTCAAACAGTAGGATATGGTTCAGTCTGTGTGTGGGGAGATTATCCCCAGCTTAAACAGTGTGTTAGTCATGCCTGCTCTACAGATGCAGGCTTCACAGCTGGGGGGTGGGGATTTGTCCCAGCAGGGAGGAAGCCGAACATAAGTAATTTAACTCAGTTGTGAACGCCCAAAGAGACTCCTGTGCTCACAGTCTGTGGTGGCCGAATCTCCAGCACTGAGGAAGATTTAATCTTGCTAAAAATAGTTCCCTACATCTGTTAGTGCATGCAAATAAGCCATCCGGCACCCTGCACTGCAATCTTGAGACTTTGCTGAGGGTGGGGCAGGACATTCCATCAAAAGTGAATCCAGACCCATCGAACACACGGATTAGAGACTTCAGTCTGACTGAACAGAGAAGCGGCTCTAATTGCTCTGTGTCTTGACCTTCTGCCCCGGGGGCTGTGTGGGTCTGGGAACCCTCTCTCCTGTTCATGGGATGTTCAAGTGGTGGCTTCCTGGCGCCCTCTTACCTGCCCAAATGGGAGGACTCTGTAATCAGAACTCGGTAAATAAGGCATATTTACCCAAGGTAGCCACTGGCTACAGTTACTCCAAAAGCTGCCTTAGACTCTAGAACAAGGCAGGGGCTAACATCATCCTCAGGAAACTTTGAACAAAAGGGGAAGCCTGGACTCACTTCTAGCCTCTGATTTCTCTGCATAGCCAAGACTCCATAGGTCCTGACCTCTTCAGGTAGGACTGGGCTTCCACACCCCCTTGTGGTTGCAATTGAGACCTTTATAAACACTTGTCCAGTTAGGCTGGTGTCTCCTTCATGCCTGACTTCCCTTGCTGGGGTTGTGAGAACCCCACACAGCATCTCTTGGGGCCACTGAAGACACATGACATCCAAAAGTGGGGCAACAGCGATCCTGCGGAACCTAACTTCAGACTGGCCACCCTCCTTGGAACAGTCAGAGTCCCATACATCTACACCAAGATCTACTAGACTCCCAAAAGAACATGGGTTCCTAGCTTAAGAGGGTCAGGAGTTTGGTCAGGTAGAAAACAATCTGCCCAGCAGTACATCTCAGGTGGCACTGAACTCTATTCTCACAGGAAGTGGGAAAGGACAGTGTCTTCCAACCCTCTGCAGCAGAAAAATTTTGGGAGACCTTCTAGAAAAACCCACAGCCATTGGAGATTACCAAATTTCATTCCAACAAGCTCAACTGGGAAGAATCTCCAGGTAGATGTCAGATAAGAACTCGCTCCCCCACGGTACACACTGACCTGGAGGGAAAAAAACTCAGAACCTTCCCAACCCCCTCCCTTTTTTGTAGTTGTGGTTGTTTAGTATTTTTAACTTTTTAAATTTTATAATTTTTTAATGATTTTATTATTTTTATTGCTTTTTATTTCTATTGTTATTACTGAAATTGATGTTCTTGGATGTATTTTTTTTTTGTTAGTTTGTATGTATAGGTGGTTGGTTTCTACTGTCACTGTGTCTTCTTGAGCTCAACTGCTGTCTCCATAGCCCTGGAGTCTGACCAGGAAACTCTTCATCATAGCAAACTAGCACTCAGTCTCCTTGGGGCAAAGAGAACCACGCTCCATACTAACCTTTCTTCCCTGTACCCCAGCAATTCCTAAGCTATATGCTGTTCTCTCTCATCCTCATGCAAATTCTTTACCCCATAGCAACCCATTTCTATTTTTTCCTTATCCATAATTGAATACCCTACACAACACTAATATCTTGAATATCTTGTAGCTCTTTATTCTATGTCATGATTTCTATGCTGCCTCCCTACCTCACTTCCTTGGCTATCTAGACATTACTTCTCCCCACTCACAGAGGCCCTGCTAACTGAAGACAAGGCTATTCTTGAAAATGGGTATTTGCTATCTTAATATACTGCGAGAGCTCTCATGGAAGAAAACTGCTTCTATAGGTGCTAATCATAATTGTTTTAGTTGAAACTGTCTGGTATACGCAACTAATGACTCACCATTCTCCACTGATTGGACTGGGAGCAATTGATCTGTGCTTCCCAAATAGCACCCCATCCCAACGAAGCAAAGACGTAAGAAGTTCCAATAAGCCCTACAAGAGTAATGCTGTCGGTCTTCAAGCCACACCACCTGTATCTGAAAATGAAGAAAAGGGGAAAGAACTCCCCTCCACAACCTCACAGCTCTCCATCCAATGACTCCATGGTTGGGGTCCTAGATGAAAACCTAGAAATATGTATCAACATTATGATTAGTAACACAAAGAGTTGAATGAAGAATAAAGGAAAGAGATCAGAGATCAATTTCAAGTGATGAGCGACAACATGTTTCCATTGGTAAATGCACACTTTCCTATATTTACAGTATTGAAAACAATCTTACTTTAGGACTCGTAATTAGTTTTTTTTTTTCTTGAGAGAGGGACAATGAGAGAGAGAATACATTTTATTTAGTTTTTAATGTGGCTTTCATTGCTCCAACACTTCGTTATGTATGTGGTGCTGGGGTTCGAATCTGTATCCTCACACATGCTGAGCAAGTGCCATAACCATTGAGCCACCACTCCAGCCCCTTGTAAGTATGTTTTATTAAACCTATTTTCCTGGTTTTTCTTCATGTCACATTGCTATTGTAACCAGAAAAAAGTGCAAAACTAAACGGTCATTATCAAAGCTAAGTATGACCATGTAGCTCCGTACTAACGCTGTACAGTTGGTTTTGTCACGTTGACCTATGACTAATTATGTGTTTGTTTTGCTTTTCAATGTCTATGAGAAATATCCTCACTGGAAGATAAAAACATATTTTATCTTGCATTATTATGCATTTTATGACATGTACACTATTTATTCAGTACCTTATTTAAACCCAGTCAGTCTACCATTGAAAGGAAACATATTCCAAGTTAAACAGTAGGGATGACAGATTCTTTTTTCTTTTTATAAAGAGAGAGATAGGGTGAGAGAGAGAGAGATAGAGAGAGGGAATCTTTTTTTTTTTTTAAAGAGAGAGGGATAGTGAGAGAGAGAGAGAAACAACTTTAGTTAGTTTTTCACATGGCCTTAGTTGCTCCAACACTGTTGTGTACATGGTGCTGGGGTTTGAACCTGGGTCCTTGTGCTTGCCAGGCAAGCGCCGAAACTGCTGAGCCACTGTTTCAGCCAGGGAATCATTTTTAAAAATTTTTTCATCTGTCCTTTGTTACTTGAACACAGTTGTATGTGTGATACTGGGGTTGGAATCTGGGTCCTTGTGCATGCCAGGCAAGCACTCCAACCACTGAGCCACCATTCCAGTGCCCAGGAAAACAGATTTAAGAACATTTAAACCAAGTATATTAAAACATTTGAAAGCACTCTTCCCTGTCTTAATTTTTTTTCTTTTTTCAAATTTGATGGATTTGTGATAAATAAGTCAAATATCAATGATAGTTTGAAAATAAAAGGTATTTTCAAGCATAAGAAAATGTTTTTTAAAATGTAACCTTTATCTCAGATGTTTTTACTTTTAAAGTTCCCCTGTTGGAATTCCTATACATGTTGGAAATTTATATATAGAAGTGGATTGTGAGACTCAGGATTTTTCTAAATCTGAAAATGTTTATTGGAGAGCTGAGCAGTAGTGTGAACCTGTAATCCTAGGGTCTCAGGAGACTAAGGAGAAAAGTTTTGTCCGAGTCCAGATGTTGGAGGCCAGTCTGGGAAACAGGAAGCATTGATCTTTTTAAAAAATTATACAATACTCAATTTGTGTGACTAATTGCATCAAATATGTGTTCTACCGTATGTACCAGTTAATTCTGTGCCTTAAATCACTCATGTGATTGGGTCTTCGTTAAGAAATATCAGTAAGATAATATTCAATTGTTTTACTTATAGATTTAATAGTGTTTTGTAGAAGAAAATCTAATTTTTGTTAGAGTAGTGACTAAGAACTGTACAGCTAGTTACTTACCTCTACCACTGAATTATTTACACTTTTTTTGTGTGTGTGCAGGGCCTTTTGCATTCCAAGCAATTGTTCTACCACTGAGCTTCACCCCCATCCCTCTCTTATTCATTGTTGAGCTTGATAGATCCAAGGA
>PVKS010054564.1:0-10011 GCA_004027875.1 Aplodontia rufa
CAGATCAGTGCCATTGCAACCCAAGGGAGATATAGCAGCTCAGATTGGGTGACCCAGTACCGGATGCTCTACAGTGACACTGGGAGAAACTGGAAGCCCTACCATCAAGATGGGAATATTTGGGTGAGTCATTGACAGATATGTCAAGAGATAGAGAGTTACAAATATTCAAAAATGATAGAGGACTCATATGTTAAGATACCACTGGCTTTCATTATCTAAGTTTTACATAGCTATAAATATTTATCTACTACAAACATCAACAAATCATTTATTTATATATTTATTCATTATTTATTCTTGTGTATTAAGAATTTTCTGAAGCTGCAATTTCTTTCCAATGCTTATCAATTGGTCTCATGATGTCACAATGGATCTCAGTCTAGGCTGTATTTAAATTACCTAAGGAAATTTAAAAGTATATGGATGTCTGACCTATCCAGACCAATGATATCAGAATCACATCAATGAAAATATAAATAATCATACTGATAACTTTTTTGAGATAGAAGAAAACAAGTTAGACAATAGGACTATCAATTTACCCACCTTATAATATTTACACCCTTGTTACAGACCTATGTTCTTTTACCTTGAAAGAGGGACATAAGTTTTTTTCTATGTACTCTTGAAAGGCCTAAGTTAAATTGGGAATTTGTACATATTCAATCAAATATTGACCACATTTAAATACATTATTTAATATGAAATTTTAAAGAATCTGTTTTAGTTACCTTCTTCAAAAAATAGAGAACAATCACAAAGCCATCAGTATTAAACAAAGAGGCGGACAAAGTGGAGGAGAAGGAGCTCATTCCCTTTCTAAAAGTGCCCTCCACAATTTTCGGCAGAGCTGGGTGCTATGGAAAGTCATCTCACAATCAAGATAATTCAATATCTCAGGAATAATTTGTCAAAGGGTATTGTCAACCCTGGATAGACATTGGAATCATGTAAAATATGTGGTTGCTTATGTTCCAAACTCAGATTTAGATTTAATGGTACTAAAGTTTAATGAGGGGTGGCAGGGGTTGGGATTTTTAAAGCTCCCCAGTTGATTTCTTTAACATTTAGTCAACAGTATGAACCATATTTTTGTTGGCTTCAGGTAGGGTGTGGGTGAAAGTAATTTATACTGAAAACAGTAGAATAGAAAATTAGAATTGACTTTCCTAAAAGTCTAGAAAAAAGAGAGACAGAGACTGACCAAGTGACCAGCCAACTAAAGGACAGGCCAACTGAGTATGAATGATCCAGACTAAAACTGCACACTATCCAATAAACTGCTGATTATTTTCTGTCTGTGGTTTTAAACCCAAGATCAGATTAGCATGTTGATTAAATTATTTGAAGGGCTCTGAGTCAGACTCTATCTTTCAGATTTCTGTTTTTATTAAATCCTCACCTCAAAATTAAGGAAGTATTCATATCCTCTGCCCCCTGGGTGTATTAAAGAATAAGAAAGGAGGCTCATTGGATCTTTTCAGATGCTTCACAGTTAAGGGGTAGTCACAGTATGAATGAATGAGGAGACTCAGGTTGAAAGGGTGAACGAGAGTAAAATTGTCCAGGATGAATTGGACTGTTCTGGTAGCAAGTAAAATGTCATAGCTTTGTCCTCAGTGAAGACATGTCCTGAATGTGGAGTCGTTCTACAGGGCTCTCAGACTTGGTAACAATGATAAACGGTGCATTTCTACTATCGTCTACCTTTCTGATGATCATTTAGTGCCTTCATTTCAAATCATGTTTCTCACTAAAACTAGTATACTATGTAATGGGTGATTTTTCTAGAAAAAAACTGCAGTAAAATAATCATAAAGTTTTCAAAATCAAGTGTGAAATGCAATATAAATTTTGTGAACCACATGTAAGTGCCAATATGCCTGCCACATAACAACTGTGTCACTGCGCGACTCTATTCTTTAAATAATCTATGACAGAAATGTTTTAATCCTGACTAATATGAAAAATAGTTCATTGCTTTGATGTACTTTAAAAGAGATCAAGTTCATTGACTTTTAAAAATTTGTGAGTACTTTAGAGCTTACATCTTAACAAGCATTAAGTGATTAGAATTTAGCTTTTGCAATATCAACAACAATACTTTCAGGCTTCAGTTTATTAAAAATGTTAATTAAATACTAGATTTTCTTTAATCTGTTACTACTTAACCTCGTGTAAATTGGATTTAAAAGAAAAAATTCTGACTTAGAATGGATGGTTTTCTGATGGACACTGACTTCTAAAATAAAAATCTAAAAGGATTTTAAAGTTGATGTAGTTTTGAAATCCAGATCTAAAGATCTAAAATGACTGAGAACCATAAAAGATAATGCAAATTCAATCCCTTCAGTATTATTTTTAACAAATGTCAATGATTGGGGGACTGAAGCAATGGCTCAGCAGTTGGAGCTTGCCTGGCATGCGTGAGGATGCAGGTTCGAACCACAGCACCATGTACACATCTAAGTGTCAGGGAAACAAAGGCCACATAAAAAAATAAATAAAATTGATGCTCACTCTCTCCCTCTCTCTCTAAGAAAAAAAAGTCAATGACTATTCTTTATGTAGTTGTTGGGAAAATAAATTACATGACTATTTTTTAATAATATTTTTAAAGTCCATGTGGATAGTCTTAGCTACTTTTATCATCATTAAATACTGCATTATAATAAGCAAACAGCAGAGACTTATGACAGTTTTAAAAGATTTTTAAAGTTATGAATCTTACATTGTAGGATGAAAATAGCTTTTGAATAGGTTCCTAAAGAATGGTTTATCTGAATATTTAATAGACAAAGATGTGAGTTGGTAAATGCAGCTGCCTACCCAAACCTTCTACTCCTCCGTGATATTACTGAGCATAACAGAATCCTGTATGCTTTTTCGATGCGATTATTTCCTTCTACTTAGAATTCCTTCTCAATGTAAAAGTAACATATGTGCAGATTGGTAAAATTGCCCCCCACCAAGTGATTGAATTGACCTACAATCAAAGTCTAATTTGCATACTTCTCAGCAGTGTTTTAAGGTTTCCTAAGTATAATGTGTGGGAGAGAAAAGAACTATTCCGTATAAGCATTTCTTATCAAAAGTCCATTAGACATTAGGTTAAGTAAGAATTCCAATAGAGTTTTACTAAGAGGGTGAATTCAGTTTTACTTGGGAAATTCAATTACTGGTGTTTAAATGCAGGTATTGGAACCAAAATAGGAAATTGGAGCATTAATACCGAATGCCTTATTTAAGCACCTCTATTATTCTGCAATTTGCCTGTACTGCAGTGTGGACATAGTTTTTCTTTTTAAATTATTTTCTTAATCCTGAGATCATGCTTATATATTCCTAATCATTTTCTTGAACAAGAGTTTTGATTCCTTTTGGTAATGGTTAATGCTAAGCAACTATCAGACTGGTATTAGTTATCACTGTATCTACTACTTAAAAAGTCCTTTGGGGACAAATGTTGTACCATATTTGAATTACATAGTTAAATACTTACCAAAAATAAGCATGTGTAAGTTCATGTTCTCTAAGAAATACCAAGTAGAGCACTTCTTTATAAAACCCGTTAAAAACCTGGATTTTTGTTACATGTAATGCTTTTCCTACACACACACAAATACACACATACATAACTTCATTATTTCTAACACATTGGAGGCATTTCCAACATCTGAAAAGCAAACATAGTAACTAGTAAATAAATACATTAAATGTTTTTCTTTTCTGACTGTCAAATTCTAAATAAATATCCCGTTAAACATCTAGATGCCAAGACATAGAATTGAAAGGTCTGAGCTAAGTCTAAGCATCTTGGTTTATTTATTTGTTTTACAAACTTGGAGGGTATGATTCTGGGCCTAAAAGTCCTAATGTAAGAAATGAAATAACAGCATTTGGGTGATTTAGTTGAATATATAAGTAAAGAAAGTTTGCAAGTGATGGTTTAGAAACGTATTGCTGTGAACTGTAGGAACGTTCTGGTAATCACATACACTGTGTCCTTCTGGTGAGAATAGTCAGAATGATCACTGTCAGGTGTATTTACCCCCTCTATCCTTTCCAGATCCAATTGACCTATTTTCTCTTATGCATGATTTAAAATATCTGATAGCATTATCAACAAAGGGGCACGTGTCTTAAAAGAGGAGGTAGACTGTGCAGATCTCTGGCATGTTTTTCAAATCAACAAAGAGAAGAACATGTCTAAATACACCAATAGGTAGTGCAGAGCAGGCTGGCCAGCGACTCATGACAGGGAGGCCCAGCTCTGTGCCAAGGGCCATTGCAATGCTTGTAACAAATTATTTGTTACCATAATGACAGCCTTGTGTCCAATGAGCCATGTAAGGGGACACTGTTGGAAACGAATGCATTATTCTGTCCCATCTTTTCCACCATTTGTTATAGCAGTGGCACTAATTTTTCCAAATCACTTAAAAATGTGTTCCCATAATGTTGTGTTTTACAAATGTAAAATATAAACACCTCTGCTTCACAGTTCAGCAGTGTACTTAGATTCTCCAAAAAAGTTTTGTGTTTTCTGCATTTGAAACTGAGGAAGAAAACCATCCCTGTTGCTTGATCACGCACCTGCCATCAGATAATATCACCACTTCCTCAGTACACTAATGTGATTCTTCTCAGGAAGAGAAGGGAACTGCCCATGCTTGTTTATGTGACCGTGTGCCTTGTTTCCACAATCAGTTATTTGGGAAAAGGACCAGGCATACAATTTCAAAATAATTTTATACACAGCTTATTGAGGAATAAAAAACACCAAAATAATCTACATTAAACACTTTCTAAAATGATCTTTGATATAAATGGGATAAAAATTTTCAGGACTTGTATAGAAGAAAACAATCTCTAAGGTGAATTTAAAATAAGTTTCTCATTCCTGTGAAATAGATATTTCTGTTTACACTTGTCTTTGACTGGCTGATATTTTTATAGTCTCATGAATTTTAATAGGGTGAGTGGATATTCCAGATCCTTTTGCATACATTGTAATGCTTCTACCAGTGAATTTTGATCACCTTTCTGAATATGCATTTGTATGGTAAATTCCTCATTATAAGGGGTCATGAGATGGCTTCTTGTGTCAATTTGTGAATCACTCAACACCCTTTACAGTACCATTTGTTAGAGCCATTTTAACAAATGTGGCTATGTGTTTAATATTTACCCCTCAAAATGGAAAATTCAAACAGCACTTTGTTAGTAGTATTGAATACATATTTGGCAGACATTAAAGAAAAAAGATATAATTTAAGAATATTTCTTTTTTTCTTTTTAAAGAGAGAGGGACAGTGAGAGAGAATGAGACAGAAAGAATCAAATTTTTTTAGTTTTCCAAGTGGTTTTTGTTGCTCTGCGACATCGTTGTGTATGTGGTATTATAGGGTTTGAACTTGTGTACTCGCTCATGCCAAGCAAGCTCGGTAACTGCTGAACCACTGCTCCAGCCCAATAATACTCCTTAAAGGTAATCAATTGACAGTAAATAATTTTCCAAAGTCTAGTGTATATTTCACCTATGAAGCAAAATAGGATATATGTGATTATTAATTTAATTATTAAAGTCCAATGGACTACTTGGAGACCTCCCTGAAAGTTTTCTCATCATGTGTGTTGGCATTCTCCACTGTTTTGTTTTCTGTTGTTCTTAAATAATGGAGATGCTAACTTCTTTCTTTGTTTTTCGTTTTTCTTTCTTTTTTATAAGATCAAGGTTAGATTTAGAAGACTCCAGATAAATGCAAACTTATATGATGTGTTGGTAAAGGAGCACCTGGAAAAGTTTAAACAAGAAGCCAGTTTCCTCACTTAAGATGCATGGTGTCCTCTGCTTATGTGATAACTGAATGGAGGCTAGAGGCAGTGAGATTGGCAGTTAATTATTGCTTTCTGGGACCAGAACACCCAGGCCAACCATGACAGTTTCCATCTCAATGGGCTGTGGGACTTTGAGAAGATTTTTAAACCTTTCTCTGCCTAAATTTCATATGTAAAATGGAACTAATAATGGCATTAACCTTATTTCCCACAATGTGACTGTTGATATTAAATTAATTATCCATGTAAAGAGCTTAGAACAATGACTGGCACATATTAATTATCCATTTATTATTATATCTTCTATATTGATATTTTTCAGATGAACTAGTATAGGACATTACATTGGATATGTCCCTGAAAATTCAAATAGCCTGCTACTTTCACTTTACAAAACCTTTTCACTATTCGAGTTTTGACATGCACGTTGTGTTACGTCTGTCTGTGCTTATCCTGAAGTATACAAGAAGTCATTTTTAAGTAAAATTGGGAATGCACATTAATTGATGTCACTCAATCCATATTCTTATTGTTACACTGAGTCTTGTACAATGACTTATAAATTTGTGTCCAGACAGTTTTCCAAGATATGTTTTACATTGGACACCAGTGAAAATATGATTATTTTGCTTCCATTAGATTTAGCATAATCAATTTACTTTCATTAACTTTGGAAATCCAGGAAAATAAAGAGCCCATGTTTATCTACGATCCTCCCTGTCTTCTTGAACCAATTACTAAAGGCACAATATGAGCTGGAGCTCCACAGTGATGGCACTTGCCTGGCATGAGTGAGTACATGGATTCAAATTCCAACAATGCATACACAACTGAGTGTCTGAGCAATGAAAGCCAAGGGAAAAACTAAATAAAATTGATTCATTCTGTCTCTCTCTCTCTCTCTTTCTCTCTCTCACTGTCCCTCTTTCTTTAAAATAAATAAATTAATTAATTAATTAATTAAACAAAAAGGCCAAGATAGGCAGAGGTCGAAACAGTCTTTCAAGTATTAGCAAAAAACAGACATGCTGTTAGCCACAGAATCCAAAAGCCTGGGAAAGGAGGATGGGCCGCTCTGATTGCCTGCTTCCTGTTAGAAATGCAGGGTCTCAGAGGCCCTCTCCAAACCTAGGGAATCGAATCTGCGGTGTGCCAGTATCCACAGGTGATTCATATATGCCTTAAAGACAAGGTGTGTTGTTTTCAGTATTTCAGGGGCTCTTAGGAGAAAGAGGAATGAGACTTGGCCCATGTGTCTCCAAACCAGAAGGTAGAATTTGAACTAGAATCCACAATGTAAATTGCAGCTTTATTATGGAAAGAGAATGCATGCTTTGGTGAGCTCTCCCATTGGCAGACAGCTGGAGATCAACAGATGAAATAACAAACGCAAATACTGCCTTGGAGAGGCATCACCTAGTGCTAATGCCAAGCATTTGAATATACTGCTCAACTCTGTTCTAATAGCTTGCACAAATTGTTCTGGGAAAGCAAAAAAAGATGCCTAGTGAGGGTGGCTGAGGGTCAAGACCACCAAGGGCTTACTGAGGCGCTGGGTATCTGTGGCTAAGCAGATAAGCAGCCCTCCTGGCCAGAAGAGGAAGAGGAAGACACCCTAGCAGAGGAATCTTCCCCAGATGGACAAAACTGGAAAGTGGGGCTCTAAACAGACCCATGTCTTCTTGGCTCTCTTACAAGCAAACAAATAAAAAGCTGACCTTTCTAGTGAAGAATTTTGGAATTGTATTATTTCAATCAATAGTGTTTAAATTATACAATGCAAACATCCTACTTTGGAAGAACTTCGGCATTTATACAATCATCTAGGGCATGTGTTTGCATCTCTGCTCCTCTCATTTTGCAGAGTCCACTACTAAGCACAGAATAGTTTTCTTTCTTTTCTCTCTCTCTTTCTCTTTTTCTCTCTCTTTAACCAGGAATTGAACCCAGGGATGCTTAACCACTGAGTCACATCCTCAGCCCTTTTTATCTTTTTATTTTGAGATAGGGTCTTGCTAAGTTGCTTAGGACCTCACTATGTTGTTGAGGCTGGCTTTGAACTTGCAATCCTCCTACCTCAGCTTCCTGAGCTGCTGAGATTACAGGCATATGCCACCACCCCTGGCATATTATAGCTTTTTAGGAACTTATAACTGAATTGAAGTATCTCATTCTGAAGATAAGTGAACTGAGGTGGGGAACCATGATGTTACTTACATCTGGCTATCAATCCAGATGGAAGGAACCCACCTCTCGACAGGGAGCCCAATCCCTATATTGGTTCTGCAAGAAGTACCATTTCCATAATAACCACTTGCTCATTTTGCCTAGATGGAAGCAGTATTAAAAGCATACATGATATTTACAGAGCAAGATAGGCTGGGATCTACCACCAATAACCCAACCCTCCTCTAAGAGTTACTATGGGTATACCTTTAAACATGTTCACCAATCTTTTCTGGGCTTTGGTTGCCTTCATTGATAAAAGGATATAGTAGTACCTATGTTATGGGACTTTTTAAAATTAAATAAATGAATCAAAAATGAA
Source organism: Aplodontia rufa (assembly GCA_004027875.1). NCBI lineage: Eukaryota > Metazoa > Chordata > Mammalia > Rodentia > Aplodontiidae > Aplodontia > Aplodontia rufa. The sequence continues at coordinate 8,393 of PVKS010054564.1, forward strand.
TTGCTCAGGGGCTGGAGAGGTTGCTCAGTGGTTGGAGTGCTTGCCTGGCATGTGTGAGGACCCAGATTCAAATACTAGCACCACATACAGAACTAAATGTTGGGGAAACAAAGGCCAGATGATGAAATAAATAAAATCGTTTCTCTTGTTACCTCTCCTTTTCTCCCTCCCTGTAAATTAAATAAATAAATAAATTGCTGAGAGCATGTTGATAAATACAATCTCTTATCTTCCTCCTATTTCATTTCCTCATTCATAAGTGTCATTACTATTATGCTAATGATTATAGGACATCATATTCAAAGTAATGTAAGGAACACAGGAGAGGAGTTAATGGGTTTGTTCTTTAACATATTCTAATAGTAGGCCAGTGAGACCCATTAAGGTACCTTAAAACAAGAGGCCCGGTTATTTTGTGCAACTTTCTCAATGCTGGTGCCCTGATCAGGGGGACGATCCCTGCTCTGTGTGGCACTCATGCACATAATTTTACCAAGTAGCTAATTTAGTCAACATTGAGTTTGAGAAAGAAAGGATGGAGCATTAAAATGTCTTGGCAAATACGTTTGGTTTGCCTTGAGTTAAACCAGCCTGATTGTAAGCGCTACTGAAATGGTCATTCTAGCAAAGGGCTGACGCAAGGCCAGGCTGTCTGACTGGCTCTCTCCATTACCATGACAGTGTTTTCAGGAGCTTAGAAAAGAAGTGAAACCCAGGCTTCTGCTTCCAGGCAGACTGTGCTATGCTTCCAATCAAAAGGAACGTTTAAGATAAAGATCTACTTGTATCCCGTGATCTTCTCTGGTGCACTTTGATGAGATAGGGATTGGGTCTACGGCTATTGCCATTTGTATGGTTTGCCATGATGTTAATGTGCAGCTTCAGCGACATCTATGAAAACTCCTATGACTGAGCAAAGCAGTCCAGAAAGCTCCATCTGCACCTATTAACATATAACTCCCAACAACCATTTAACACTCAACAAACATTTCCTGTAGAGTCACTGCATATTTTATGTGCTTTAACTAATTTAATCTTGGACAGAGCTAATATGTGGTGGTGTCAATTATTATTAGCAGTAAGCCCCCTGCTTTTGGTTGCAGACTGGGGAATGGAGATGGAGGTACTTTGCTGGAGCACATGGAGAGTGCACAGTGAGCTGGCTGAGCCTTCTGTTAGCTAACTTCAAGTCTGAATCACTTCACAATGCGTACGTGTATCACAGGGAAAACACCAAGAGCTTTAATGTTGAATGAATATTACATTTCTCATTTTTTAAAAAGCAACCCCTCCGAAACAAAACAGTGGAGGAGAGATTTGAAACCAAGGCTGTGTACCTGGCCAGTCTGTTTTTAACCACAATGTATCATAAACGTCCTTGGCATTTCCTCTCACCAGCCACAGGAAGCATGGTGAAGATCACAGTTGTTTTTTTTAAGAAGTTCTACCTTCACTGCAGGAACAAAAACAAATGCGAAGTTTAACATATTTTGAGCAGTGATTTTTTTAATTAAATTTATTCCTAACTGATACAACAAAATAAAATTATACACATTATTGGGGTAATGTAATGTTTTGATAAATGTATGTAATATGTAGTCTTTAAATCAACATAAACA
>PVKS010054565.1:0-10008 GCA_004027875.1 Aplodontia rufa
AAAAAAAATATGCACCTTTAACATCCCTACCCAATAGAAAGAAAGAAAAACACATAAAGAAGTAGCAAGGAATCTAGAAAGAAGGAAGGAATATCAGCCTTAAGAATGGTGGAAATGGAGTAAAACAAGATAAAGGAAGTTTGGGAGAACTGGATGGAGTGCCAACGGGACACTGGAAAATGCTCTGGGTACTCCAGTAAGAGTTTCTGTTGTGATGTTGAAATCCTCCAGCAGCCACTGCAATTCAGAAAAGGTTAACACTTGGGCCCCTTCTTCCTGAATCTCTATGGCTTTCATTCTAGTCTAAAGCCAAAGAATAAGGCTCACTGGATATTTCTGCCAGCCCTCCCACATTCTGCTCTATCCCTTCCTGTTCACTCTCTGCTCAGTAACCAGCCCCCAGCATCTTCCCTCTTTGGTTTTGCCAAGGCCTTTTTCCCACCATCCCCAAAACAATTACCCAAGCGATGGCTTCAATTCTGGATCTCATAAGACAGTAGCCAGCCAGAAGCCTGGGCTGCCTTTAGCCTTGTGAGAGGATATGCCAGGCATCCGTCGAAACTCTTCAGTGAGGTTAAATTGGTAGGGGGTGGGGAGACTTTCTTTGAATGAGAGAATACCGTGGTTGCTGTAGGACACAGAGCTCTTTTGACTTGGAGTTTAATGAGCCTCCACTTCAATAGGACCTACGTGTTCCGAAAGATAAGGGCGAGGACGGAAAGGCGCCATTTACCTCGTCTGGCTGCCTGCTGCACAGGCTGTAGACTGGTGTCAAGGCCTACATCACAACGATTCACCAAGAAAATAGGTCCATCCCCTCCCCAGCATGATAACTCCCTGGGTATCAGCAGAGCTGGGTCCATGAAAGAATCAACACTGAACTCTGAAGAGAACAAAAATTGTATTTGCAGGAGAAAAGTTCTCTGTGAGCCTGTGGTCACACTTCTGTACAGGGCTTAGAGCACAGTGATTGTAGGGAACCCCAGGCAAGAGATCTAATGGGATTAGGAGGATGGAATGAATTTAAGGGAAGGTATCCAACTGAGGTCTTTCAAGGGTCCTTGGACCATTGAAGTTGCCATAATCTTTTCCTGACCATCTTGATGTAATGAGAACTAGTTACCTGAGTGACCTTGAACTTGGAAAGCTGACAAAACATACCCCACAAAAGGGCCTATTTTGAGAAATTTCGCTTATGATTTACTTAGTAGACTAAAGAGGTTTTCACTGGAAGAACTCCAAAGACTTGAGGGAAAAAAGGAGAGCCCGTGGTTGCCATTTGTGAGCTGTAAATAAGTTATGTGTTTACATTGGACATAGGCAGGACATCTAGTGTATCTTTCTGCCTCCAAACATGGCCTTCCTTGAGCCATCTCCACCAGGCAGGGGATAACTCTTCTACTCGGGAATACCCTTCTTGTTTAAGAAACGTTCACTGATATTTTGTACAGGAACCACAATGAAGACCCCTTACCAGGTCTGTTCCAGAGCTATACATACTTCTCTAATGTTCTGTACATGGAAATTTCATCCTAGAACGACTGAGGCCTAATGGTAACTGAATCACAGCAGAAAAGCAAAACTTCACTTAGCAACTCCTACATTTGAGGTTGATCAAAAGAGAAAATTTCCTTTGAATAGTATAGGAAAGACAGGACAAGCACCACCCAGTAGCAAAGCCAGCTCAACAAGCTGCTAAAACAAAGCGAAAAACAGTAACTAGTTTAATTTTCCTGAGACATGATCTTGTAAGCATTTATATGTTCAAGAAATGATCTGGCTTCAGAGTCTGGAAGATGTTATGTGGCCTGAGATTCCACTGGGTAGAAAGAGGGCTGTGGGCCTGCCCTCTAAGTCAAAAGTTCCAACTCCTTTGGTAACAGCAACTCAGAATTTCCCAACAATTAAAGTGCATGTGAAAGTATAAGTTGGAAAAGACTAAAAAATTAACAATTGAGCTCATTTGAAATATCTAGGTATTAGACAACATTCATTCAATCCCAGCAAATATTTAGAACTTCTTTAAATTGTAAACCTACATATTTTGAGGCAATCCTCTGGAAAACTACTAGAAATCTCTGGAACAACTGCCCAGAAAAGTCTTGGAAGTCTGAACCCAGATATATATTTCAGGCAACTGTTTTCATGAGGGCTGCTCATTGGAAACTACAGATGAACATCTTCTTCCTACAGCATATTATTTCCACAATTAACAACCAGTTACCACTGAAAACCAAGAAGGTTGCAGTCTTTGTGCCTATTTATCTCCAACTGCAGGAGCACTCTTCCCAGAGGGGCAGCAGGGCTGTAACTCTAAGAGGTCTGGATAAGCTTTTCCTCATGGTCCTTTGAAAAGAAAGTCCTGAAGGGTAAAGCAATTGCAAAGAGGTTGAGTCCAGGGAGGGTACTGACGAGGCAGGGATGGGGTTTATGGGTACAAGGTCACAACCAGATAAGAGAAATCAATTTTGGTGGTCCTTCACACAGACGGTGAATATAGTAAATAATATTGTGTTGAATAACTCAAAATAGCTAGAAGAGAGAATTTTTTAATGTTCTCATCACAACAAAATGCTATTCAAGATGATGGAAAAGCTAAGTAAGCATCCTGAGCTGATCAGTACTCAAAGCATCTCACTATACCCCATAAAGATATATAGCTATTATCTGTCAATTTAAAAAGTAATTTTAAAAAGATGCAGAAGTTACTAAATCTGAACAAGTGCCCACATTTTATTTTTGGGAGTTGAACCAAAGGATGATTCAGATAGGAAGACAGGCAGCAAGGTCTAGGTAAAGAAGAGTCATGAGATATCAGTTTTATTCCTGGCTAACCAGCAAGCTACTTCTCAGCAGGTCTCTGTTTGCCCTTCTCTAAAAGAACACAGCCTTATCCCAGCCTATAATTTTCCCTGAAATTTTCTTGCAGAAAAAAGGAGAGAAGGGAATATATGAGGTGTACCAAAGGGCTAAAGGGAGAGCCAAACTCCTTAGACCCATAAAGATGTAAGACTTCCTAATTTTTCATGAAGCAACTGAGGATATTATTAGATAGACAACTGTTGAAGCAAGACTTTTATCTGATCTTTTGCAACCTGAAGTTAACATTTAATCAATCAGGCTAAAGAATACCATGGATTAGATGGCATTACCTCCTGGTAAAGTTTGAACCCATAGCCCAACCACAGCAAGTATTCTAATACCCAAAAGGGAAAGCAGAGGAAATTTTAAGTCAGGAGATCTCCGGGAACTAGAACCATTCTTACTGAGGGACAGGAAGCAGCCAATGAATGAAAGCAGGAAAGTTACCTCATATACAATAGCCATAATGCTATTGGGTCACTAACTCCTTAATTTTCCCTCAGTTTTATGAAGTTTTCAACTTGTTATAATGGAGGATTTTCTTTCTTTTAAAACAATACAAATTTTTAATAGAATTTAATGGGATACAAAATTTGTTTAACCAAGTTACTCTTTAGCATCAGTGTTTGCTGGAATATATCATCTTCATCAGCGTAGGAGTTAGTAGTACTTGTACAATGATAACTGGCAACCAAGATTAATCAATGCACAATCCAGCAGCAAAGTTCCATCTATTTCACATGAACACAGTTTAGTGTTGGTTGCAGTTAAGTAACACCTCCATCAAGACTAGTCACATACATGTTAATTGCTGGTGCCTTCGCCTTCTTCAAGGGAAGGCTCCATCCTTGTACACTAATAACTGGCCAATTCACCCCCATCACAAAAACTAATATTAAGCCATAGCAAAGATCACACATTCTCCCGACACAAATTGGGTCTTTTCTTGTCCCACACTTCCCAAGGCTCCTTCTTTTCCCACATCAATCTGCCAAGTCCAAAAACAAAAGGTATGGCTGTGAAAATGCAATTTTGACCTAAGAGAAGAATTAGGACTAAGATGGGACTTGTTTCCCACTGAGCATGAGGAAACAAGGACCATTCTGAATTCAAGATCCTTGGAGTGCTTAAAAACATCTGGAATCATTTTCTGGTTCTTCCTAAATAAAGCTTTAAAGCACTATAAGGGGGGGCTCTAGGGGGTAAATCCAATTTTCAAAAAATATATATATATCATATTGTTTCGTTGGAAGCAGTTTTGATTGTTCAACAAATAAATTTCTTAATAAAAAAGCACTATAAGGACAAAGGATATATATACACACACACACACACACACACACACACACACACATATATATATATATACACACACATATATATATATACACGTATACACACACACACACACACACACACACACACACACATGTTACAAGTTTAAGCCAGGGTTTGGTATAAAGTAAAAACTTGGAGTGTGAGGGCACTTAGGTTATTACATAAATGAGTGAATGAAAATTGTCCCCTGACCCTAGTAATTTCCTATTTTGTAGCAAGAGGGGAACTTGCAGCAAAGAGAAAAGAATTCAAAGTCCACGCTCCTCGACATGGCTGTAACTAGAAGCAGAAGACAGCACATTCCTGTTGGAATATTGCACAAGTTGCCAGTTCATCAAAACTGGGAGTCCAGTGCTCTTGGTTTCCAAGTGCTCCCATCCTCAGATTCACCCACTACCCAAGGAAACTATACCTCTTCTTCCAGCTTCACCACCTTGGCTTGGGCATTGCTCAGGGCCTGGTCTCGGATTTCAATGTGTCGCCTTTGGTCCTCGTTGGTAGAACGGGCAGTGGCCAGCTCCGCTTCCAGCTTCTCCTTCTCCCTCTGGCTTTCTTTATCTGGCAGGACATGAAATATCAATACTTCCATCCTGGAGCTGGCTCAAAGCCATTTGTGAGCAAAATTAACAAATCAGACCCATCACTTGATACCCTTCTCTTCTAGCACAGAGCTTAAAGAACCAGGATACCCAAGATCTAGACTCTAACACTGGCTCTACCAGTAACTTTCTGTTGTAGAACTCAGAAAAGTCACTTAGTTATCACTTAATGGTCTTCAAGAAAAAAGTGAGAAAGTAGATATAAAATTTCATGAAAAGTATGAAGCATTACACAAAGAAGGATAAACACATACATACATTGGAAGAGAAAAATCCCCTTGTGTTATCAGTGTGTGGTGGGGGGAGTAACCATCATAAAATATGCCACAGCATTCTGTATTTCTTAACAAGGTTTACCCTCAAAAGAAACTATTCAACCATGCCTGACCTACTGGACTTTTTCCTAGAGCCTAACTAACCTGGGAAAAGGGTAATACCCAACTCCAACCTATTGAATCTTTATGCATGAAAGAAGGAAATATGCAACTCTAGCCTCTTGCCATCCTGTACCTCCTTGGGGAGGGAACAACTGAGAAGCACTAGTGAGGTTCACAACTCAGAGGCACAGGCCTAATAAAAAAACGAGACCTAATCATGCACTAGAGAACACTTCCCTTTCCCTTCCACCTTACCACCATGTCAGAGAGGAGTACTAGCCTCAGAACAACTGTACAAGGCAGGTATTTGTCAAGTATCTATTTACCAAACTTCTTCTTACTGCATATGGCATGTCTGCCTTTCAGCAATGAAAACAAAAAATGACAAGACATGTTACAAGGCAAAACACTTTGAAAAAATCAAAACCAAAGCCAGATAAGCAAGAATGCTGGAATTATCAGATCATGAATTTAAAAGAACTATGATTCGCATGCTAATGTTTCTAATGGAAAAAGTAGACAGCATGCAAGAATAAGTGAGTAATTTAAGTGGAAAGATGAAAATCCTAAGAATAAAAAATTCTAGAGATAAAAATAGAGATAACAAACTGGGCACAGTGGTGCACACTTGTAATCCCAATGACTTGGGAAGCTGAGGTAGGACGATCATAAGTTTGACACTAGCCTCAGCAACTTAGGGAGGCCCTAGGCACCTTAGCAAGATCCTACCAAAGAAAAAATGAAAAGGGTTAGGGGTGTGGCTCAGTAGCTAAGTATCCCTGGGTTCAATTCCCTGGTACCACAAAAAAATAGGGGCAACAACACCATCTTATTTAACCTCATGATATTTGTTAAAGATCAAATGAGAGAATGAATTTATTTAAATGAAAGAAACATCAGAAAGCAAAAAGAAACACCAGAGGAACTTCCTACATAAAGAGGATCATCATCATCATTGCCATGATTAATAATGAAAGGGAATTTGCAGCTTCAAAATATGCCTTTTACCAGGCACAATGGCACATGCCTATAATCCCAGGAACTGGGGAGGCTGAGGCAGAAGGATCACAAGTTAGAGGCCAGTCTCAGCCACTAAACAAGGCCCTAATCAACTTTCAAGACCCTGTCTCAAACTAAGAAATAAAACAGCTTGAGGATATTCATCAATGATAAAGCACCTCTGGGTTTAAGTCCCAGTACTCTTACACACACACACACACACTCTCTCTCTCTCTCTCTCTCTCACACACACACACACACACACACACATATATACATACATACACAGATGTCTTTCATGGAGATGTAACAGATTAGTAAATCTACTTTTTATAATGAGAAGATTGAGACTCACCTGACCTATGTTTCTGAATCTAGGATTACATTATAGCTACAGGGGACTGTGACATAAGTAGTTATGCCTTTCTAGGTCTCTCTCCTCTTAACTAGGACAGATATTTCACCAGCACTCAAACAAGTATGGATTTGTATTTGGAGATTAAGTGCCCACCTTCTCAAGACCTTGAACCTTAATAGAAACTTCCACAGGGCACTTCAACTTACCTTCCCATTGTGACTTTACATACATCTGTACAGATGTACCTTGGAAATAAATGAGAATTTGTTCCTTACTGTGTCCCAGGTATTATACCAGCTTAATCCTCAGAACAACCATACAAGACAGGTATTATTCTCTTCTCTATTTTGCATATGAGGAAAAAGAGACTTGGAGACCATGACTAACTAATAAAAGGACCCCCAATTAGTAAGTAAGGAATGGAGCCCTTACTTAAGCCTGACTTATTCTATACCCTTTTTTTACTATACCCTACTGCCTTCTGCACTGAGTTGGTTTGGTCTCTCTGGGATTGGTGAAGCACACACCCCAGGTAGGCTTTTCAAAAGGGCTTTCTTTCTTTCTGTCATAGTTCCAACCATGCAGGGCCCTGTTGATAGCCAAAGGCAAAAGAAACAAAGGAGGCCAAGAGTCATGCTCTCTTCCCTGTCTAGTTCTAGAGCTATTTGACAGTCTTTCACCCTGCTGCTAATGTAGTTTAATCTAGTAAATTACCACATTTTATAAAACCATTGCAGAGCTCCTAGGACACCTGAACTACCATCTCTATACAGAGAGGAGTACAAACTATCACATCCAGGGCAAGAATCCATATGTTTTGTTTCATTTTGCTTTGTTCTGGGAGGCTGCCACCCTCTTTCTGCCACTGAACTAGCTTCCAGGGCAACCGTGACACCACAAAAGCAACTTCACAACAATTCACATTGGGCATCGATGACACCAGAAAAACGGCATTCCTTGATCTAAGACTACTGACAAAGGAACAGGAGGCAGAAAAAAAAGGAAGAAAAAACTCTGTTCTGAAGCCAGAGCACAACAGAGCAACCCAGGCAGGGAGGGGAACATTGTAAGTGAAGATCAAACAAACTTGTAAAAGCTGACTGGAAGCTGCAAGGAATGACTTGAAAGGGTCATTGAGAGGCCCAGCAAAGATGGAAGAGTGACAAGTCCCCACCAAGCATGAGTACAGCAGGGGCTGCACTGAGGGAGGCTGGGGGTCTGGGAAACCAGCTTTGGGCATCTGCAGAAATGAGGGCAGTTCATCTGTTTCATCCCAGCTTACTCTCCCTGTGGACTCAATCTATTATGAAGTTTTTATTGCTGCTTTTATTATGGCAATTGGAAAGAATTAGGCACTGTCTAGCTGGGTGAAGTTCATTAGGAATTCCACCAATAAAGAAAAGGATTAATTCATCCTCAGGGTCCTAGGAGTATTTTCTGACAAAGGAAACACTATTCTGAGGAAGAGAGTTCTGCCTGCCCTACAATCTCTAACTCTGCAACCACTAGTTCAGGCCATAGCCTCTAGCTACCCCTGTTATCTGCTGATGTGTGATAGGACACAGCACTAAGTGTGTAACTATGGGAGCCCCAGGTGCAGGTTAGGTATTTCAGATACCAATCATCAGTCCTGCATGTTAATACCATCTCTATGAGAGCCAGCATATGGAACCTTCCAAGAAAATCCCTTCAACATTAAGGGACCCCATGCTCACTGATGTCCTTTCTTCAGCTAGCCATAACAATGGCAGGGATTCCAAGAGATTTCTCTGATTTAGTACAGAGAAAGCCGTTTGATATGATTAGATGTTATAGCAAGCTGACTTCTTGGCCTAGAAGGAAAAGAACAGAATCTTCCAATGTCATGCTTGACCAGAACAAAGAATCCTTAGATGACATTCACTCTGTCCTGGCTCTTCTTGAAAGCTAAAGAGATCTGGGCAACCATTTCACACCTTGCTCCCATCCGCACATTCATACCCGCTTCTGAAGCTTTCAGACTTACTTTTTGCAAAGAGCTGAGAGATGGTTTTCCTAGTATCTTCGGACCCCTCATACTCCTTCTCTGCAAGCTGCTTGTTGGCAGTCTCTAGACGTTCTGTAGAATTTGGAGAAAATCAACAGGGCCCCAAATACAAACTACCAGGCACATGTTGTTTACCCTCTTAACTACTGACCTTTGGCAAAACAAGCCTGCATCTTCTTGTCACGTAGGAATGGGTAACACAAACAGAGATTAGCAAACAGGAATTCCAAAATAATACTGGACTATAGCAAGGAAGAAAGGGGTAAGGGCTTTAACACTTTCACTCCTCACAGCCAAAATCTGTATATAGAATTACAAATTTCAATGAAATACTCCATCCCCGAATACATAAAGATGCCTTTCATTATCCAGAAAAAAGAGCATCACAGTTCTCATGAAGCTCTTAAAATCATGTAATGTTAAAGGCAGAAAAGGATCACAGCACTCTCTAGTTGACCCTTGATTTCACAGACAAGATAACTGAAATCCAAAGATGGAAAATAACATCCCCAAGGGCAGCAGTTTTCAGGTGCTGATGGTGATTTAAAGTAGAAATATTTCCCAGCATCTTCAATATCATTGGGTGAATGTAAAAATGAAAGTGGGGAGTGAGCCCCGGAAATAATCAAGGGAATCACTATTTCAAGCTTGCACAGCCCAAAGATGTGCATTTGCAAGATCTATAAAGGAATAGAGGCTACACCGATGGTGGGGGAGGGCAATGTGGGTCCAGGATTATAAGGAAGGGTCATTGCCTGATTAACAGACTGGAAGGCCAGTCAGGGACATCTCCCCAGTCAAGATTGAGCAAGCTTGAGAACTAATACTACTGCAATCATGCATACACAAACAAGCACACACACACACACACACACACACACACACACATTCCTCATTCCTAGCCTGGCATAGGCCCCATAATTTACTGACCATATCAAGGGGTTCCAACCCCTTTTGACCCAAAAGAGCTTAATCAGATCCTCATTAACCCTTCCCATCAACATCTTTTGGCTGCCCCCAAAATCCAAATTGTAAGTCCATTGGCTCCCTCACCTCTCAGATCCCTGTTGAAGTCATGCATCCTCCGAATCTCGCCCTCCAGCTTGTTCCTCATGGCTTTCTCCAGGGCCTCTCTTTTGGAGGATGACTTCACTAGGTTCTCATATGCCTCTGATACCCGCTGGATTTCTGTCTCCACCTTAACATAAAAAGCAAAGATGGTGGTGATGACAGGAGGTTGATGGCAAAGATGGTCAGAAAACATATAAGCAAAGCCTCAGTGACAGTGTCACAGGACCTACAGCATAATACGGCTAGAAAAGTTTCAAAGAAAACATTCCAAGTCCAATGATAAGTTTGGTAAGTATCTCACCATTCTTTGAGACTTCCTGAGGTTAAAACAGCATATATATATATATATATATATATATATATATATATATATATATA
>PVKS010054566.1:0-10010 GCA_004027875.1 Aplodontia rufa
AAATTGATTCTCTCTCGCTTGCTCGCTGTCTTTCTCTCTTAAAAGAAAAAAGATGTGCTAGTAATATAGATGTCACAATGAGCACTTTCCCTTTTGAAATTAGATCATAGTCTTTTCCCAGCAATGCTATCCTTTATTAGATATGCCTGAAATTTCTTTTTGGACATTGTCTGAACAATATGCATCGCCTATTTTAAATTAAAAAAAATTTTTTTTTGTAGTAGGGATTGAATCCAGGGTGCTCAACCACCAAGCCATATCCCTAGCCCTTTTTATTTATTTATTTATTTTTTTCAGGGCTGAGGACCGAACTCGGGGTCTTGCACATGCTAGGCAAGCGCTCTGCCACGGAGCTAAGTCCCCAACCCCAAGCCCTTTTTATTTTTTGAGACAGAGTCTCACTAAGTTCTCAGGGCCTTTCTAAGTTGCTAAGGCTGGCTTTGAACTTGCAATCCTCCTGCCTTGGCCTCTTGAGCCATTGGGATTATAGGTGTACACTGAAGGACCTGGTTTAAATCTAATTTTTTAAATTAAAAAAAATTGAGGACAAATTTCTAAAATAAACATAAAAAGGAGACATATCTCCGTACTTTTGGCAGGATTCACATGGGGAACCTCAATGAATTGAGTGAACTTCTGCAGGAACATCTGGGAAGGCTACATTCAGGGATGTTTTAACGGTAGCTTCAGACACCCTCTGTATAATATAAAGAACTCAAGAAGAGATAGGAAATTTGTCAACTGGCTTGAAGCCATAACGTTTCTTTCCAAGAGTAATTGCTTAAGGGAAAGCCTTTTGGTTTTGACCATAGCCATCAACAAAAGGAAATATTTGAATTTCGTGAAGTCTGGGAGAGAATGTTGGGTGGGGCACACACCAGCATGATCAAGAGACTGTTAAAATGAATTTTGCAAATGAGCAAAACATGATTTGCTTTAGACACAAGTATGTTTTCTTGGGGTAAGGAGTGAATCCTAAGGAGTGCTGAGGATTGATGCAGAGTGGAGGTGGGAGATGAGGCTGAAGTCTTTGCAGTGGCCCAGTGGGAGATGCAGAGGAAAGGTGAATTGTGGGCTTCTAGAGCATTCCCCAAAGAAGAGAGGAAGGAGAGTTCACCAAGGGGCGTGTACTCAGACCAACCTGATGGAATTACCCAGTTGGCCTCAGACTTCCATGGGCATGCACGAAGGTGGATGGTGTCCGCGTGGAGTTATAGATTGGGGATTGAAGACCAAACGCTTCTCTGCTTCAATGAGACTTATACAAAGCTACAGACTTTCATCAACCATTCAGGACCAAACACTATTGCTTAATTTGTCTGAGGCAGCACACTGAGTGGATGTACCAAATATCTTGGATGTAATGGTTGTACTTTCTCCTAAATCTTTATGTTAGACATATAAAACCCAGCCATTTCTTTTACAGCTGATTTAATGTGTTTTTTTTTTTTCCAGTTGTAAGGGGAACACTGATAGCTAACTTTCATGGGACCTTATTTAGCTTATGTTTTAAATGGAGTCCAAGTCTTTGAAAGTCAAGTATGTGAATGTAGATTGTGTTCAGGAACCTTAAGCAGCGGGAGATGATTTTAAACTGGTTGTAGATGAGAATGAGTTGCTGATAAAGGTAGACATGATCATGAAGAAGTCAGGACAATGTCACAGAAATACCTAAATTAGAACCACCTTCCACATGCACGTACTTCTTTGGGAGGAAATTCTTCCTCCCAGGAAAAGAAACATGGATATCATTGTTTCTTTTTTAGATCAAAGCCTAAGTTGAGAAAGGAAGAGGAGCTGCTCATTGACCTTGAATAAGCACTTAATGTCTCAAAGCCTCAGTTTCCTCATATCTAAAGTAAAGTTGGGGGCTGGGGATGTGGTGCAGTGGTGGAGCATTTGCACGGTGTACACAAGCCCCATCCCCAGCATGGCAGAATGAATAAATGAATGAATGAATAAATAAATACATTTTAAAAATAAGATTTCTAATACTGTCTATATTCTTGGATTTTTGTGAGAATTAAACAAAACATGAACTTTGCCTAGCATAGGTACATGATGAATTTATTTTTTAAATACTGACCAAGTACCTGACTCCATATCAAGTACTGTTCTTTCTATCCGGTGAGGTGGGTGTCAGTCACCCTCTTTTACTCTGGGAAGGTGAAGAGTTACAGAATTCAAATTCTGTCTTCATGGTCATGCGTTTATGTCCTGGTGGGGCTTGGATTCAAGCCCAATTTCTTCTGATAGCAAATATTCATATTCTTACCACTTTACTTAATTTTTTCTGATTGTTAACCTGTGCTGTGTAACTGAGTGAATGGTACTCAATTTATTCATTTCCTTTGTTTTGATCAAATATCATGCTGTGGATCCACTTGTGACTTACTGAGTAAACCACCAAAGTTATTTTGCCTATTTGTTTTTCAGTTTCTTTATCTGTAAAATGAAAGTGAGGCCTATCTATGTTTGGGATGCTGTGAGCCTCAGATAAGTTGAAAGGTGAAGTGTTTATGGGCGCTTGGTGCATAGTATATGCTGCAGAAATGCTGGCCATCCTCAGGAGCAGCACTGTAGTCATTTTGATTCATTGTGACTCGTGGGCTATTTTAGTATCAGCTTCCAGCTTTGTATTTGATTTCTGCTTTAAAGGAGATGGTAGTTTATCTTCACCCCTCCCTGCTATTTCTATCCCCTTTTCTGCCTTTGGTCACCAGTGTAAAGAGCAGGCCAGCCATTCACTTATGTAATATAGACTGTATGAACAGAAATAACTTTAAAATCTAGGAAATTCTGAAATATGAAATGTATCTGGTCCCAAGGATTTCAGATGAGGCACTGTGGATCTTTATGTCATAAGACTACTTTAAGTAACCAATAAGAATCTTTGAGGGGCTGGAGCAGTGGCTCAGCAGTTGGAGCACTTGCCTGGCATGTGCAAGAACCCAGGTTTGAACCCCAGTACCACATATGCAACTAAGTGTTAGAGAAACAAAGATCAGATGAAAAAATAAAGTTGATTCTTTCTCTCTAACATAAAAAAAAAAAACTTTGAATCAGGGTGTGGGGTATTTTTTTTTGGAATTGTTAAATTAAGTATAAAATAAAAACAATGTTTAAATGAGTAAACAAGTTTACTGAGACATTGCATTTCACTTTCACTTCAGTTCATCCAATCAAAGTTTCTTTCATTCCTCAGACGCTTTGTTGTGTTCATGGTGTTAGGGTTTGAACTCACGCGCTCACGCATGCCAGGCAAGTGCCGTAACCACCGAGCCACTGCTCCAGCCCCCTGTACCAGTCTTTGTTAAACAAACACATTCAAAGTTGCTGCCTTCCTATAGTGGGTATGAGTGGTGATGGTGGAGGGGCTGTGTGTGAAAGCCCTAGTACATAAATTGCAATGTATTCTTTGATTGCTGTGCTTGTCCCAATTTGGTAGAAGTGTTGAGTGAGGCTGGGAGCAGAGAAATGAAATTTTAGGCTGCAGTGCTGTTAATGCATGGGGTTTGGGGAAAGGTAAGGGTTTAATATGGAGGAAGTACTGGAGTGGCTTGGTGAAGAGGTGGAGGTTAAGTTGTGGAATAATCGTGAAGCTGCATGGGGCATCTCAGTGGTGTTTTGGGTTGGTGGGACCAGTTGTGGACATCTCTGCTGTGTGCAATGTTCTGAGCCTCAGAATAAGGAGCATCAGGTATGGTCATTAATGCAGTAACCTCCCTCCTCCCCGATTCCTGTCATTTTGAAATGATTGACTTAGATATCTTTTATAAACTTTTTAAAGCACCAGGTACATTAGTGGGCCCTATGTAAATGATACTGAGAATCCTCTTTCACTCTCCTCTCCCTATGAATGTGACATGCTGTTAATGATTTACACACTTATGGTATTCTTATTTTTGACCTTGTTTTACATATAAGGCAAAAGTCAACTTGAGACCTTCTAGAAATAAATATGCCAACACCCAGCTTAGTAACAGGCACATAGTGAATGCTCTTAAAATGTCGGTTGAATAACAGAACCTAGGTAAAAGTTAAAAGCTCTTTTTCTAGATTCTGATTGGCTACTTGAAGTAAGTTTACCTTGTTTAGATCCATGGACCTAAAAACTCTTAAGGTCAAATACATTTCATATTTCAGAATTTCCCAGGTTAAAAAAAGTTGGTACAGTGCATATAAAATATTATGGAACCTCTCCAGTAGCAGAGCCCCAAATTTAAACCCATTGTTATTTTTTGGTAGTAAAACTTACGGTTGTTCATATTGAATAAATAAAGACAGTATCTAGGTTCAGGTCAGGTTTTGACATTAATTGCGTTTTCACCCAACAGCATACTTTAAGTTTCCAGAGCCTTTGAGATTTACGTGTTCAGAGCACTTGGAGTGGTAGGTGGTTAAGGAAATGTGGACTATGGTTGTTCTTTGCAACTGTTCCTTGCTTGTGTTTCTGTTAGCTGTTCCGCAGTCTGTCTTTAAAAACTGGACTCTTCTGAGTCAGATGGAGTGGCTATTGATATCATTCATCTTCTGTTTCCTGCAGGAAATCTGCACTTCTTCTATGTTGCATAGTCCAAGAGGAAAATTCATCTTCGGTCTTCCCTGTGGGTGTCTGTGTTAGATCCTGATTAGCTCTGTCTCTCCACTGTAAAAATATTCCTCTTGGCAACCACATTTCTCATTCACTCACCCGGTCCCTCTCCTCCTTTATCAGTGCCCAAAGAATATAACATTGTTCATTACCTGGTACAAATGACTTTTTTTAAAAAAAGGAGAGAGGGACAGTGAGAGAGAGAGAGAGAGAGAGAATCAATTTCATTCAGTTTTTCATGTGACCCTCATTGCTCCAACACTTGGTTGTGTACATGGTGCTGGGGTTTGAACTTGCATCCTTATGCATGTAAGGCAAGCACCACAACTGCTGAGCCACTGCTCCAGCCCCTGCAAATAACTTCTTAAATTGAGAAGAACATATCTGTTTTTCTTAACATGTAAAAAGATCTTAAACATGGAACAGAGTGTAAAGGGTAATTTGCTTGTTTTAATACAGAGCCTGATTTCTAATGGCTTGGTGTCTGAGAAGGGTCTTGAAGTGTTCCAATCTCACCGTTTCTTCCTAACACCCCTTACTGTGGTCTTGATATTTGCCTTCACTTCTCAGTGCTCTCAGGGGGTCTCTTTCCTACCACCCCATTTCTATTTCTATGGCCTGCTGTTTCTGCTGCTACTACCTTTTAACCAACTCTACTTTAGATGTGTCCCCACCCCCAGACTGTGTCTGTGGCTGTTGGCTTGAACAATCAGTTGCTAACCTCTGAAACCATTGCCTAACCCTTTGCCTCTTCTTCATTCTTCTAGTTGGGGGTTTTTCTCTTAGGGATTCTGCTCACATATGCAGGCACTTAAATTTCTAGCTCCATGCCTGTTTTGGAGAACTGGGGTTGCTGGGCAGCTAAACACATTTCTGAGAGGTGCTGCTGTTTTAAAGAAATTTATATGTATGTGAGTGGTTTTGATCTGAAACAGAGGCTGCTAACTATGAAATCTGAGAGAGTGAAAAGATTCCTGTAAGATTCCATGTGATTTGTTCTGTTCAGGTTACGAATATAGAACATGTTTTTCTACTCTCTCCTTTATAATAGCGATAGGTGTGTGTAGTAGTATATATGTTTCATGGGAGACTTCAGTGAAATTTATGAATCAACTTTAGTCTGGCAATTTTGCATTAGGAATATTGTATGTTTAGAGTAATTCAGATAACCCAGTCTTTTGAAGGTTCTCTACGCATTGCTAACTTTCCTTTTTGAGGAAAGATGGAGTTTGGTACGTACTGTAGTTGTTTCAACTCAGCATTGTTCTTTCCTACTGGGGGCTTTCCCTTTTTGCTTGGGGTTGGCAAGGAAACATTATTACTCAAAAAAAAAAAAGCCATCCCATTCCTGAGTATAGTTTGACAGGTCTTTGTAAACAAACTTGTTGAACTTAGTGAAGAAATCTAGGCCCTTATGTTTCTAGTTCACAATAATGGAGGAGTTGATGTTGGTTTTCTTTGCATCTAAAATAATCATTACAGGTAAGGTCTAGGTAATAAATGCAGTCATTTGTACTCTTGGCACATAAATTAACACCCAAATTGTCTGGTGAAATTCCAGCTAACACATAGCCCTATGAGTCCATGGCTGGAGTTGTGGCAGTATAGGCTGAAAGGTCCTTATCTGAAATGGTTGAGATTAGAAGAATTTCAGATTCCAGATTGGTTTAGAGTTTGGTGTGTTTGCATGCACACGATGAGATTTCTTCAATTCTGAACTGAGGATTCATTTATGTTTCACATACGCCTGATACACATAGCCTGAAGGTAATTTTATAAAACATTTAAAATAATTTTCTGCATGAAACTAAGGTTGCATATCACAGATGAGTGGGTTGGAAAAATCTTCCACCCCCCCTTAGGGACACTAAATAAACTGTGTGTTACATACCTGCCTTTGGACTGTGACTTGTCACGTGAGGTTGGGTGTGGAATTTTGCACTTGTGTTATCATGTGAATGCAGAAATTTCAGATCTTAAAGCATTTCAGGTATTTGAATTAAATGTGCTTAGACTGCATTTGTCTCCATCCCTAGTACCTCACACAGTTCTTGAGCACAGAGAGGCATGTGATTAATGTTGGGTGAATCAGCAAATGACTGAATATCAGTACCCCCTTATTTCATCTTGGGGTCAGAGAAAGTGGCCAGTCATTTTACATCTGAGTGTTTCGTGGAAACTTTGGAAAGGGCACTATTTTGATGGCTGTAAGTACTTTAATTTTTTGAGAATTTCTGTTGTTCTTCTTGCTTTTCCTTTTTCTACCACCAGCTATTTAGGATCATTCAGGCAGTGTGAACTATTCATTTCTTCTGACTCAAAGGAAGGCCATACCATGTGTGTGTCTAAGTGCCACGTAAAGTTTGTCTTCGAGCTCACAAATGATGGATTTTGTTTTCCTTCTGCCTGGGGTCAAGAGAGTGGGCAGCTTTGGATTTATCAGTCTGCGTGTTCATTTCCTCCCTTCTGCCCTACTGCCCTCCCCCCGTCTTAGGCAAGAAATCAGTTGGTCCCGTGCCGTGACCTCCCCTGGGTCAGACGATTCTGGAAGCCTTTGTGTACTCATTTCCTTGAAGAAGTGGAAGGTAACATGTTTGAAAGCCAGACAGCTGTGGCCTGTTCCAAAACATCAGTGTTGATTATTTGTTATTCTGGATTTTAACAAAGGAGCTTTTGCCAGGAGACCTTTGCACTCCTGCTCATGTGAACCCCAAATTACAAAAAAATACGTAACAAAAAAAAAACAGAAGCCAGGCTTAAGGTTATCTTGCCAAAACAGGACGCCTTCCTTCTTTAGATTGTCCAAACAAATGAGTTCCCAGTTAAGTTTCAATCAATCGTTCCCGATGAATTCAGTGCCGGCTTTGCTTTATCTTTAATTCCTACCACGTTGTCTAGTCCTTGGGGCTACACGGTTCTTCCTGCCTCACTCAATGGCCTGTTTCTGGTATTATACTGCATCTGTGTGCCATTTTCTCTGGTGAATGTTTTTGTTTATTAATTTGCTTTATTGTTCTCATTTCCCCTCTGGGCTCTGTTTCCTCACCTTGCTTGCCCACCCAGTGGTGAGTCTGCTTGAGTAAAAAGAATAGTTCACTGGTTTCTTTTTCCCCTTCTATGTATTTAGCAATTAGAAAAAAAAAATCTCCAAATATGTGCTGGGGACTAATAAGCAGTTTTCCTTGGGTGGTCTTAACAGCTCTGCAGTTAGATTATTCTGGAATTGAGATCCTCAGAAGTGACCTCTTGAAGCAGGGGAGGGTGAACTTTCTGATCTTTGGGGGAAGAGGGGATGCAGCACTAGAAAAGGCAGCACGAGGGAGAGATTGGGAATGTGACCGCTGGCTGAGGCCAGGTGGCTGGGTTTTAAATCTTCTGCCTCTTCGTAGCTGCAGATCCTGGACAAGCTGCTTCACTTCCCCGTGTCTTATTGTATCATGGGAATAATAATATCAGCTGCTCCGTGCTGTTGTTATTAAATAAGTTAATCTTTCTAAAGCACTTAGAACAAGTGCCCTAGATATGTTTGTTAAATAAGTAAAAAAGAAATAGAGGTGAAAAAAAATCAGGAGAGATTACTATCAAGAAGTCCAAGGGAGAGGGCTGCAATGACAAGAGCCAAAGGTGGTGACAGAAGTGGCAGAGACAGAAAGCAGGCTGAGGATCGAAAGGCAGGCAGTACCTGGGTACACTGGCACATGCCTGTGATCCCAGTGGCTCAGGAGGCTGAGGCAGGAGGATCACATGTTCAAAGGCAGCCTCAGCAACTTAGACCCTAAGCAAGTTAGCAAGACCCTGTCTCAAAATAAAAAAGGGCTGGGAATGTGGTTCAGTGGTTAAGTGCCTCTGGGTTCAATTCCTGGTACCAAAAATAGATAAGCAAGCAGACAAATAAATAAATGTAAAATAAAATTGTATTTAGAGAAGAGACAGACAATAAATTTGTCCATCTGAAGATCTTGAGTGGCTTGTAACTGTTTGGATGTATGACTTTAAGTGAGCGGTTTAACTTTCCCTTTTGTAAAAGGTGACAGCGGGTCAGTTCAATGTTCTGAGTCTTGTGCTCCAACTCCCCAAATCTACAGACGGGGTTGTATTTTGAGTGGAATGCTGGGATTAAAAGCCAGACTGTAGTTCCAGGTAGGACTGAAGGCAGATGGAAGAGTTCACACCTGGCGCCTTTGTCACATCCTGAGAGTGGGTGAGAAATGAGAGTGTTGCTGGGGCAAGGTTGGGTTTGGGGGACCAGTGGCCTCACTTCACGGAGGTAGCTGCTCACCATTCCCTAAAGACACGTGCCGGTGTCTTGCCCATGTCCTTCCTTGCCCCTCTCAAGCATTTGATTCCTCTTCCTCATTTTTGCTGACTTTCTCCCTAAGTCCCTTGTGAAAGGGCCTCCTTGTTGGATGTCTCACTGCTTGGGGAGGAAGTAGGCTGTGTGCAGCAATGTAAATAGCAGGTGCAAATGCTCCACATGTGTTTCCGCAGAGGGACGACGCTCAAGTGGCTGTGCTGAGTTCTTCCTGCCTCCCTCAGTAGCATATTTCTGACATTATAATTCATCTACACACCATTTTCTTGAGTGTATATTTTTGTTTTTTTATTTGCTTTATTGTTCTCATTTTCCCCATGTGCTCTTTAAATATTCCTGTTCTACAAAGCAGCGTTTGTCTCTCTCTCTCTCTCTCTCTCTCTCTCTTTTTAGCATCTAGTGCTCTGACCCCTGGGTTACTTGAATATGAATTTTCTTGTGTTTAGCCATTGCATTTCTGACGAGCATACTTATTATCCTGGCATAAGATACGTGAGCAGACAATTTCCTGCAGATTTTAGTGTATTTGAGAAGTGATGCTGACAGTAGTGGCATTTGGCAGTGTCATGCTCTCCTCAAACAGAACGCTCAACTTAGTTATCTAAATGTTTGTATCCGGCTGTGGTAAGCACTCTGTTCTCAGATTTGAACCTATAAAGAATTATGAGAAAAGGATGATGAGGTCAATGGAAGTTGTCATTGTACCTCTATTTTCCAGATTTTCTTTTCTTGATTTTTTTCATTTAATTTTTTTTAAAGTCTCTAAGGATGTGCTAGGTCGTGCCACAGTAACAAGCAATACCCAAATCTCAGTTGTTCAAAACAACAGCAATGTTTTCTTTATTGCTTGTGCTACATATCCATAGAGTGCTTGCTTCCGTATAGGCCTTGCTTGTGGTGGCAGGTATGGAGCCTCTCCCATCTGGAATGTCACCAGTTTCTGTGGTGAAGTGAGGAGAAGAAAACCTGGTAAATCGTGTCTCATCTGTATGATGGGATCTTGTGGCATTGGGCCTAGAAATAATACTCCTGCCACTCATTCATTCACTAGACAATGAAAGATAAATCAAGGCATGTCAGAGAATCACACCTAGCTTCAGGTAG